>JADANM010005346.1:5616935-5633492 GCA_026213755.1 Eurema hecabe | reverse complement strand
AACTATTGCGTAATTTTATATTTTATTTCAAACTATTAACATAAATTATGTATATGTTATTTTTTATAGGTATATTTTATCGTTTCTTGTTTGTCGTTAATTAAGTTAGGTAATAAGATCCAAGGCGATTCAGATACTCCTGTATCGTTCTAGCAAAAGTAGAAGGTTCTCAATTATCACATAGAGTCGTACCTACACTTCTCAATCAAAACTTTAATGTAGTTAAAACGAAACAAAACACGTTTTTCATGTATTAGCTATTGAAAAAAATAGATTTTTAACGTGAAAAAGCTGTCGATCGATCACCGATTTAATTCGACACGTGCTCAAACAATAATAAATCACAATCCAAATATTAAAACGACAGTCGTAATACCCAGAAAATCGTGTTAGGTTATTTAATGCACAATTGTTTAGCAGTCACCTCATAGCTATTTACAATAGATCATTAATTGTTCTCACTGACAGCTCTGTAATTTGCAACAAGACCGTGACGTAAGCACTAGCGGAGGTCCTTGCAGTTGAAGCGAAATACACGTGCAAATTCAATCGATTTAATTGCATTTCTAAGACGCTTTTTGGTGTCCCTTGGATTTCATTCATGTATATAATTATACTATTGGTATATTTAATTACTTTTACTTATTATACACTCTTGTATAGATCACCTAGATGCACCCTATCCTATTGCCTTAAATATTTCAGTATCGTCGTTGCGATCGGTACTTTGATCAACGATGGCGTTCGAAGCGACTATTCGCGCGGCAGTCACGTTCCCCGCCGCGACCAAGGAGGTCCGAAGAAAATTTCTTATCAAAGTTATCTGGATATTGCTTAGTAAGTTAAAGGTTTTTTGATTTAAGATTATTTGGAATAGATTGTGAGGCACATGCTTTGAATAGGAATTGCTCAAGGAGTACGTGAAATACAGAATTTATCCAGAAAAAAACTTTTGGTCACACCAGAATCAGCGTGGCAACTTTCGATATATTTCTTATTAATGTTCGTCCTTAATTTAAGAAACAGTCAATGCAGATAGAAATATAAGTGCTGTCGAGAAATTGTTGTTGATATTAGGCTATCATTGTCAGAAAATATGGTCAGCATTCTGTACATTAATCTTTCATGAAATGAAAACACTTTTAGATATTGTTATTTATTGAAGTAGTCTAAATTATGTAACATAATTCCTATGCACCACTTAAATATAATGATCTTTTTCTTATCAATTAGCCTTATAAATTCACTTCAATCATTATAACCAGTCTTTTTTTAATATTATTTTGATGGTTTTGTTAAGTAGTCATCGTGACATTTATTTCGTCTATGAGGGCCTGGTTTATTTTATTTCTTAATCTGATTTTTTGTAAAGTTGGTAGTTTTTCCATTTCCGGCAAAATACTCATTAAGAAATGATAATCATCTGATTTTTTTTCACTGTCCACTGGTACATTTTTAATAATATCGTTTTCTAAAAGTTTTAGCTTTTTCCTTTCAATCTCTAAATACTCTCGAATATCTTGTAATTTTCTTCGTTTTATTTTTGAATATTGCGAGCTAGGCGTCGAAGGATTAATCGGTGAAGATTTTATTGGAGAAGTAGGCGAGGGTTCATTAAAACTTTTAAAGGAAATATCATCGATTACACTGTCCCCTTCACCTGAATTTGATTTAGCAGTAAGAGCAATATATTCATCTTTCAAAAATTCTAATGGCGTGAAGTACTTCCAGGCCGGTTCATATTTTGAAGATGAATCATCGGAACGGTATTTAGGAATTTTCTTTAACTCTTTACTATACGTGTCTCTCAGGTTCTTCCACTTTTTTTTGAGCTCACTGACTGAAAAATAATTTTTAAATTCAACTAAAACATTTACATTTATAATGAAGTTTGTATTATATATAAATAAGTTTTAATTCAGTTAAATGTTTTGATTCAAAATTTCCTCTTCCTAACCTTTAAATAGCTCATGTCTCTGGCTCAGTTGTTTCCTCTGACTTTGGCTGATTTATCAATATATAATATTGAAATACTTATTGAGAAATTATTTGTAACTGTAAATAAAAAAATGTTTACCTTCACAATCTGGAAATATCATTTTAATTTCTTCCCACAATCCTTTTACTACATATTTATATTTATGCTTCGGGTGGCTAGACTTCCAAATAGCTGGCCTTGCTTGTATTTCAGCAATGAAAGTAACTGTATTCATTATTCTCGGGGAAAATGGGTTTACTTGTTTGATCACCTAGTCTAGTCGCCGCGACTGCCGCTGACCGCTCGATGACATTGGTCGCGCGGTACTGATTCATGTTTCATGTACTTGTTACATTCGCCCCCGCGTCGCTAGTCGCTCGCTCCGCTCGCTAGCTACATTTTGCCGGTCGCTTGGGCATTCGCCGCTTTGCGTGGCTTGATATTTCATTCCAATTAATTATTATAGCTGCTGAATGTTTTTCAGCTTGCACCGCGCGAATTTTCGCTATGGCGAAAGATGCTTTGCCAGGCCGTTACTGACAGCGTGCCTTGTTATTAATTAAATATATTCAGAATATTGTCATAAAATTGAAAACTTAAACTTTCTTTAAGTAACTGTAAAGCCGGCTACGTAACTAAATGATTTTATAAACAAGTGTCATTTTCAAAATAAATAAAAATTCAACAATTAAAGCAATCAAATATTATAGTTTTAAAATTGTTTTGTTAAGTTGCAAGTGTTTCATCAAATTTTGTAGACGACAGTGCCATAACATATATGTAATAGTAAATGATAGATACAATGTCTTCGATTCGGAAGATGGATGAAGATCAAATGTAGGTACTTCGAGCAAAAACGCTCGTTAACATCTAACTCCACATTTTTTCTGACTCAAGTTCTTTGTTGTAACTTTATCAGTCCACCGAGTCTTGGTAAAAATAGGTCGAGCAAATGACATTTCTAATTAAATTGCACCAAGACCTTTCTAGTGTATGCTTTATTAAATGAATCGTTAAAAACGAATTGAGAGGAACGAGGTGAATACGTAAATTGGAATTTTAATCAATTCTAAATAGTTCTCATCAATTTCAAGAATTAATGAAATAAACATAGCTTCAGAAGAGTGTAATTTGATGTTTTTCAATAGTTTCAATGATGTTGAACTTAATATGTATAAGAAAATATTCAGCTTTAGTATTTTATGTTTTTATGATCTCATTCATGAGTGGCTGCATAATGACTATTAACTATGTGTTTCACAGAGGCAGTCTTATAAATCTGAGAAGCTGTTTCATACTACATTTGTATAAAGTTGTAATAAAATAAAAATGTATTATTATTTATTTGACCAAAAGCAATGTTTCAGCGTATTTTGAAAATCAAATGAATAATATATTTTTAGTATATATTAAAATTACATTTCTTGGATTAATAATTACTTGTTTGTATTTTAAAATGAATAGAATTGTTAGTTTGGACGAAAACAGATAATAAAATATCAGAGAATCATACGCAGATTTGCGAGATTTAGCACGTAAGGTTGTTGACGTCGTTTTTCAGGTGGTTATAGAAAGACTATTTCAGAGCTAGGTTGAACGTCCTAGACGCTGCCAAGGCCTACAGCAATTTGGGACCAGCTGAGTTTTTGACCGTAGCTCGGTTCAAGGGCATTGGGTGAATGCCACTAGTTATTTTTTTGCTTTCAAAACTTCTTAGCTTATCGAAACCGGATGAATCGACACTTTGTATCTCATAATTTTATCCTTTTAGCGGAGATAATATTACATATTATATAATCACCGACGTGTATCCGTAGGAACAAAGAAATCATCACCACAGCCAATCAAACAGTCTGTGCATGCTTGCATGCTACATACATTCTTTTCAATTATAACCTTACTCGTAAATCTAAAGAAGCTTTCGTTTATGGTCGAGTCTCGAGGCCGAGAGTAACTGTGGCGAAAATTTTAAAAAACTGACGTACTTCACAAACTAATTTGAAAATATTTAAATTAAAAACACTTTTATATAACAGCATATAAAACTCTATTGATACCGTGTAGAGTACGAAACGTATTTTCATTTACGTAGAACTTATAATAATATCCGTGAAAGATAACGAGTTAACTAGAGGCATGGATGCTAACGAAAAGCCTTTGTTCTTCGCGTCCGTGGAACGGCTCCACGAAAAATTATCCTTTTCTTTTTTGCTCAGTTGCGCCGACCGCTCGAACAGGTAGGTAGAATACAATAAACCTTGAGGGTCTAGAGAACATTTTTTCATATGCAATAACGTCAAAGGCAAAGTAAAATGTATGGTGGTGTAGTGCTACTTGGTACCTAATGGAAATTACAAATGCTAGTAGTTTTTGTTTAAAAACATTATGCTACCAATCTTGAAAGAATTATATAAGAGGTAAGGTAATTTTAATTCAAATAGAAATTTATAAATATTATGTTTATGATTGTGAGTATTTATATAATCTTTGATTGATATTGATTTCATAAATATGCAAATGCATAATCAATACTGGATACATAAACATCTCAATTAAAAACAGCAAAGCGATCAACTAATAAACTGATTACCAGTATGCTATAATGATGCTTTATCATTAAACCATTCAAAGGATCATTTTGTGGAGTAATCATAGAGGTCATCTGAGGATAACAAAGTAATTGATCCAAGGCTAGCAGCTGACTTAAGCATTTCCTTTCGAGGCATTAATATTTAAATGTCACCTTTTGTTATGATAAATAGCTTGTGACACATGCAACATGTCATTTTTGGAGCAGGGACATGGCATAAGATTTGTCCAAATTAAATCTATTGTCGCTATCTCGCTAAAGGATTAATGTTGCAATCTATTAATGTGTAAATAGTATTTTATTATTGGTGTGTACTTACTTCTACCTAAATAGGTGTTACCAATACTGTTTAGTATTAATACTGAAATTATTATTATCATATAATGATTACACTTTGCCCTCAAGAAAATCATTAAAAGTATATAATAAAAAAGTAAAGAATTCCTTGCAAATTGAGGCTACGTAAAAGTGAGGAGAAATCAAATTATAAAGTAGAAAAAGTTTATTATGGTTTATTACAGAGGGATTCGTATCTCAGTTATGTAGCAATATTACTATGCTTATTCCACTGAATATTGAGATGCGTTATTAGCCATAATATCCCACATAGGTATCATGGATACACCTCAATATTACCCCATTTTAAACACTGTTTGGAAAATCATAAAAATAAAACTATTTCAGTTTAAGTTAATATCAATGAAAAAGTTTATTCTACTCAATAAGTATTTTGAAATGTGTACACATATCAAGAAGAGTAACTTAGTGAAAATATTGATATTTAAGTATTAAAGTTTGATTAAATAAGCATATTAAGTGTAGATGAAACAGATGTTACTTAGTATAGTATAGTTCCCACAACATGAATAAATAATAGTTAAAAGGTATATTGTAAATATTTTTTTCTGATATTTCTAAATAGTAAAAATACACATATTCTATATAAATCTAATCACAGAAATACAGATACATGAACAACATAAAACCCCAATACAAAGTAATATCATATCATACACGTAAATAACTATGTACATATGTGTTGCCAATGTAGTTACACATTTTTTATTTTCAAATACTTATTGTCCTTTGTAAGATTCTCACGTTTATCATTTCTGATTCATTTTCAGTAAACATACTTAGAAATACCTAATAAATTGTTATCTTTTTCCTGTATAACGTGCATTTGTTTGTTTTCGTTTGATGATTATGTTTTACAATTACATTCCACTTAAATGTTTCTAAATTATCTCGTTATGAATGCAAGACTAAATCGATTTCCAATTTTTCTTTCGAACCCGAAGCGTCAGTAGAAACAATGAAGTTTTTTTACCTTCGTTTTCGAGACTCCACGATGCCGCTTTAGATTCCCAGCGCGTACTACAGTTATTCACAGCACTTATCATCACAATTCTATAACAAAGTTAAGACTAATTCTACCATTAAAAGTTAGATTTTAAGGTTTTGCATAAAACAAAATAATTTTTAACATAAAATACACAAGCTGGATACAAGCAAGGTTTCGAGCATGACACAAAACAAACCAATAGAAAAAGATCAAGAACGGAACGCGACGCGCCTGCGTCCAATTGCGGCGTTGTCGGTAAAACAGAATTCAATCGGATACTTTGTATGATATAAAATCAGCTGTTTGTAAGTGTATTACTTTCGTCCTGTAATTGTAAATGGTATTTTACAATAAATTTTGTATATAAGATGAGATTTTCGTATTTAAATATGAGTATTTTTTTAAGTACAGTTGCAATGTAATAATAATCAATATGAATCTCGCGTATATTATCTGTGTTGTTTGTTAGCTGTAGTGATTTTTGTCCCGCCCTTGCCCACTAGATGTCATTTATATAAGTTCGGATAACGGATTTAAAATAATTTTTATAAACATTTCACTGTGAAAATATATTTGTGATCGGATACTAAGACGTTGACTTTTTTGTACTCACTAAATAATTAAAATAAACTAAGTTTTATTTTATATCTTTAAGCCATGCTGCTCTCTTTCACAAAAACACTTTATTCAAAAAGAATTATAGCTCTAAAATAATATAATCATTGTAAAAAGGTAAAACGGACATTTTGAATTCTTTTGAGTTGTTATTATTCATCTGTATTCTTTAATTTAAATTTTAGGCCATGCACATAAATTATACATTGTTGATTTTACTGCCATCTATTGCAATTTTTGTTAACTAATTAGATTTAAAGTCTTACTCAGTGCGTTAAGAATTAACGATTCTAATAGATGTCTTTATTATCCATAATAACATTTCTAGTTGTTCGTGTATATAATTTATCAAAATCTTTTCAATACATTAAATTCCTTGAATATAGAGGTCGAAAATTTGGTTAGTATGCTTCTCAATAAAATTCATTAGAAGGTTTGATTGTCACATGCTTCTCGTGTGTAAATAGAATTTTTACGCGACAACTTAAAATTATTAACTAACTATTATTATTCCTCGTTATCTATCTATACATCGATTTTAAATTATGCATGAATTTATTGACCCAAAATACTCAGTTCAAATAGAAGGTCTTCGATCGAGGATCTTAAAAATATTTTGTCAAGACACAAACATGAAAAAATGTACACAAACCATAAATTATCATAGACATATTTCCTATTCCTTTATCTTTTACGAGTTTCAATAAAATCTGGCATCTTGTGATCTTAATTTCATTTACGACTGCTCAATTTCACGCTGAATTATCTTTTGAACATCCGCCAGTGTTATGGTAACACTTACAATTATGCCTGTCACTATATTTCAAAAAAGATCGCTTACTAACTGACAACCGTTTCCAAAGATTTTAGCCAACTACGGACTACTAGAGTAGAAACTACAACAACGGATAACTAGGTAAGTGTCTTCGACTTTATACACTAGCGAATTACATCCTATCCACGTATCTATTACTTAATATATAAAGCTGAAGAGTTTGTTTGTTTGTTTGAACGCGCTAATCTCAGGATCTACTGGTTCGAATTGAAAAATTCTTTTTTTATTGAATTGACCATTTATCGAGGAAGGCTTTAGGCTACATAACATCACGCAGCGACTAATAGGAGCGAAGATATAATGGAAAATATGGAAAAAACGGGGAAAATTATTCATCTTTGAGGGCTTCCTTTGCGTGCGCTGCGAAAACCGTTCAAGATACAAAAATAATATGTATGAAAGAATTATTCCTCTCTAAATGATCTAAAAAAAAGTCCGCGACAGTATATGTCTATCTTCTAAAATTGACTCACTATAACATAATAATAGAAATAGATCCGACGGGGACGAAGTCGCGAGCAACACCTAGTAAAATATAAAACTTAAGCAGTAAGTATACTTAATAGTAAACAGTAGTTAGTAAATATATTATATATTTACTTGTACTTTTGGAAGTTAATATTTTACGTCCTAGGAAGTTAATGTGTAACACATTCACAGCATTTATTTCATCAAATAAAATCATTTACATGTCTACTTTTGTGACTATAAATGTTGTATGTCTATAATAGTTTTCTTTGTAGGTACTTATTAATCTAACTGTTTTTAAAAGGGCTTGAAGTCAAAACGCCTCAATTTGAATACCTGACTTTCAAAATTGTTATTGTACACTTAGTTTTCCTCAGACAATTTAGGTAGGTATAAAATCCTAGCCTAATCAACTGCAATTTATTTATCTTATATTAAGACAAATCATCCCTAGGACATTTTATTAAACTAAGTCTATTACCAAACCCAATAACTATTACAATAGCACGTAAAGGTTTAAACGGTCCTTAAAATACGCGACTTTGTATCGAAAATTTTGCTGACGGTACCTACGTCCAAATTGGCCTCATTTCGTCCACGTCAAAGGAAGGCAAGAAGGGCGTGAGGAACTTTTGCTTTCGAGTGGCCCTATTAGGTCCAGCCTTCTTGCCTTTGTTGAGCTAGCGAGGTAAGAATAATGTCTTTGAGATAAAATTTGGGTCGCCCTTCGTGATTACATCAAAGTTGTATAATAAGGTATACTTGAGCTTAAGTAAATAATTGGAATTTAAATAACCATTAGAAATGATTATGGCATTTGTTTGCTGGTTGACTTTGACGTTAAAGTGATTGGCAATGTATGTTTTCGTGCTGAAAAAATTTAAATTGATTTGTAAATTTACATTTTTTAGGATGTATATAGTCTCCTAATTGATTAATTATATAGACATAAGTCTTAAACGCAAAACAAGTTCATGCCAACTTTTATTAAATGCTATATGGCCTATGTTCCTTTTCTAGCTGTAACCTTATGGCTTATACCTACTCCAACTGTTTTTTCAAATAAAACCATACTTACAAACTATTTTCCCTAAAAGAATTTTATTTTTAGAAAGTAGACAGATAAATTTGAGTCGAAACGGCCTTTATGTTTTTTCTGTGCCTATCTCCTAAAACATAATATTATGTGAGATGCGCAAAAGTTTCTTCCTATAATCATAATTGCTATAAAGAGAATATGTGTATTACAATGCACCTACATTTTAAGTTACGAAATCGGGATGCTAATAGTTATTCATAACTAACTTTTAAGTCTGCATACGTAATGTTTGCTTTCTCGGAATTAATCTAAGCAGGCTCTCTGTTAAGGCTTCGAATGACCTGGATACGTGAGGAGGCTGCATCAGGGCAGGGGTGCGGCGAATCGATGCGTTGCCATGGCAACCGCGACGTCTGCCGAGGAGCCTGCGCTCTACTGTCCCTTTCTGTCTCGCTTCGATATCATATCACACCGTCTTCATTTACAAAACGTCGCAAGTACCTTACGTAATTCCAACGATGCTCAACTCTAAGTTCTTAAAGCAAAGATTACTTTTAGAAGCACTCGCAGCGTCAGTTACTTCATTTTAAAAGCGAGGTGCAATCTTACGATATAATATAAAGAAGAAACAGTTTCTGAAGTCAATAAAGACAAAAAGACAGTGTGTGTTGTACGATTTATGTCCTTGAGTCTATGAAAATAAGGTTGAAAATTGATAAAACAACGGACGGATGTGTTGTAGTCACCTGCGAGTGTGGTTAAGTTATCCCGTCTCGGTGGGTGGCTTTACAAGATATTTAGGGTTTGTTCCGAGTCTGTTAACATCTGGCCCCTTGAAGGGTGAAGTCTGCATTTCAGGACTATTCCGTAATTAATTATTTATTTTCGTTTCGGTTTGTTTGTGGTCTAATTAGAAAGGGAAGCTTGGTCCTGATGAGGTTTAATTTTGATTCTATTGTTTAACATTACGGGTATAAATAGAGTTATTGATGAATGTTATATGAGGATAAAGTCAAAATTGTATTAATACATTTATTTATTACGCGAAGAATCCATAAATAAGTGTGAGATAACATTTTTAAGAGGATTTTGTACGTCCTGAACGTTAGTTGTTTATGGAATTTTCTAGTAAAGTATAATGTTTTGTATACCTAGTTGAATATGTTCAGGTATTGATTTTTGCATACAACACACGCAACCATAATAATATACTATTCCATAATTATAAACTAAAATAACGAAATTCTCTAAATGATAAACTCGACTGATAAGATAACTAAAATTATAATACTTCATAATATTTATGTAATGATGTAATTAACTCAATTATATTCTCCATAACGTAGACAACTTTTACAATATACTTTACTTAATATTTGTTCATATACTTATTCATAGTTGTGGAGGTTCGTCTAATTATGACCTCTATCCTAGGACATACTAAGAGCTTCCCGAATACAACGCGAGCTATAAAATTAGAAAAAGAAAGGATTTATTATATTAGGATTACTAGGAAGGGAAATGAAATCTCCGTAGACGTGACGCTGGTTTTCTGTAGGAGGATAGTCCCACCTCTTTAGGTACAAGCCAGCCCAATTAGTGGTAACGGCATTGGTCCTATCATCTACAAAATTGTGTTAACAAATGCAACCTCAACCTGAAACTATACTTAAGTATATATTTTTCTAATAATTGACAACGCATACAAACTTATTTCAACGATCAATAAGTCACTTGTGAATATGCATAACAAACACGTGCCCCCGCCGTGTACATTAATCACTCATAAAAAAGACAAAGCCATATCTACCATCGGACTTCATTATAAGACGCTCCGTAATGACCGTCGGCGGTGTGTCACGGAACACGGCAATATTTATGTAAATTGCTGAGAATATGATTAGTCCGGCGCCTCCCCACCTGATAATCATATTTACGACGTCACCCCACCGGGGCCGGCGGGCTTTCAGATTTCCTTAAAGGCTTGCCGTATCGACGTAAACTGTAAAGCCACTGTGTAAGTACACATAGTGTGTACACTTCATTGTTAGTCGTGATCAAATAAGCAACAAAGGCTTTTTTGTACTATGAAGTATGAACTGATCATGTCTGTCCAAATAATAGTTAAGACTCGCAGTTCAAACTTTTCTATATTTTGCATATTCGAGATATAATATATATAATCAATAACTAACAATTTCCGCATTAAAATTCAACTTTTACCAAATTTGAAATAATTGGAAAAGATAGATAAGAGAGAAGAAGGAATAGGGTTCCACAGTTATCCAAAAATTTTTTAACTCTGACTTGGGAAGCAATAAATTTGTATGAGCCATTATAATTTTCTTTTAAACTTAATTATTATTAGTTCAGAAAAAATCAATTCCCAAATAACTTTCGTGGTTTCAGTTAATGTCAACGTAGTAATTCCTGAAGTTTTCATTAAATTTGTGGGTTGAAGTTAGTTAGTATTATATTATAAATTACTTTATATTATTATATTATAAACAACTTAATTATTGATTTGTAAAATAAATAATTTATAAAACCCATAGAATTCCCTCCATTGTTAATATCCAATTTTAAAACTTATACGTAATACTTATCGGTACTTTGATCCACTTACTAGTGATAGGTTATCAGATGAAACCTTGAAACCTAATTATATCTACGATGACGATATGTAAACTCGTATTGTAACGCGCTAACGATTTCGGTTGGGCGCTTTATGGTGATAATCAATTTATTATACCATACTTTTGATAAATGAAAGTTACTATGTTTGTGAAGGTCGTATTGACGCATCGTCGTATTAAACTAAAGTTGGAATTGGGTTATGGTTACCCGATTTAAACTGCCAAAAACAGCCTCACGCAATAAAACTAAATAAACTTTCGATCTTTTAAATAATATAGTATTAATCAGTCTTATATTAAATCCTATAAAATGATTACAATTAATACAAATACTTAATGTAAATTAACTAAGACCTGCTTGAAGTTCGTTTTCTAGAACAATGAGGAAACTTTATAACCTAATCACATAATATTCTATTATTACTTTCTTATAAGTTCGAGGTGTTTCTCTTAAGTTATACGCTATATAATAACATTAATATTACATTATAAAATTATATATTATGTAGACGTCAGTATAAAATACCTA
The DNA here is from genome assembly GCA_026213755.1 of Eurema hecabe. Classification (NCBI taxonomy): domain Eukaryota; kingdom Metazoa; phylum Arthropoda; class Insecta; order Lepidoptera; family Pieridae; genus Terias; species Terias hecabe. Next base: position 5,621,457 of record JADANM010005346.1, on the reverse strand, counting down.
TTATGTAACATTTAACAAGATATTCAAATGTTTACTCAGTCTAAAGATATTTGAATATAAAAATAAATTAGACCCTCCTCTATTGACATCGTTATATAATATGTCATTCGTTTGTCTGGAATAAATCACTCTTTAATGACAAGGCTGACATCAACTGACTTATATTTTATTGATTTTCTATTATTTGCTTAGTACCTAAATTAATTGTTAAAATAATGTAGATTTCTTTGGAATTGAATAATCTATATTTACTTATAAAATTGGCATTGACTTTAAAGAGATATTTTATGATACTTTTTATGAAACATTGTCTTTATCTTTTTAACAATAAATGACTATTCATATAAGTATTCGAAACCTGTAAAGCTGTAAGCTTAAAATCATGCTTTTTCGTGTACTATACATAGTGCATAGTGTAAATATGTTTGAAATTGTGGTTATTTTCTTATTTAAAGGATCGATACTTACACCCAGATATAGGTCTGTGGTTGGTTTTAAAAAATTTCTTTCAATAGTTTTGCTTAGTTATATTCCTCGAGATTACAGTATAGTCTCTGATATAGATAAGTTTAATAATATGGGTATCGATTTGTATTTCCTATTTTTTCATTAATGAACTGTATGTGATCATTTAGTATTAGACTTTTAATAAATGAAAATCAGGATGTAAGCGTCGAATGTTTAAGGATGTGATGTAAAATATGTGAGTAGGCACGAAAGGCAAAGTTTAAAATCATTCATCTTAAGATAATGGTAAAGATTGATCAATCATTAAATAAACAAAAATATTGAATTTGCTGGAAAATGAATAAATAAATATGTCAATAACGAAAACTGGATTACTAACTCTTAAGCTATGGTATGTTTATGTAGAATAGAGAAAAAACAGTTATTACAGCGTTGACTAAGAGGCTGACATTAAGGTCAAGGAAAAAAGTATCATCCAAAGCAAAGTTAATGGTGTCGAGCATTCGAGCGAGCGCGTCGGGGTGGCGAGGCGGCCTGAAATATAACTCCTAGTGACAGTTGAGAGCGGCCGCGGCTCGAGACAGCGCGGCCGGTCACTATCGCGTTTCCCGCGTGAAAATTGCTTTCCCCGCGGTGTGCCACCACGTGAACGCAGTGTCCCGTCGACCGCTCGCGTGACACGCCGCGCTCTTCGTCCATCATCCTGCAGGACGTACGCTCCCGCCGCCCGCCGGCCCACCACTGAGCCCCTCGGGATCCTGCTCGCGCGCGCATCCTCAAACATTCCATTTTCAAAACTTCACTTTTTAATAGTTTGTGCCATCGATTTGTCATTACGGCGGCTATCTTGTTTACTGAGGCGATGCGGTCTAAGGCAGTCGCCAGGCGTCTGCACGCGCAAGGTAAGGAGAAATGAAGTTTCGGTATTACTATTAAATAAGTTTAATACATATATTATGCATTCAAAAATAGAAGGAAAATGTAGCCGATATTGTAGTAGGTACAAAAGATAGAATGATGCGCTCTTGGCGCGTCGCGATTGGCTGGCGCCTCCCCCGCCTGACAAGATAGCAGCGGGCATCATCGGCCAGCGATTATATTATTTTGTACCGCACGCTCGCGATATAAAGCTTCTTTTTCTCTGCATGAGCGTAGAGAGGGACGATCCCTCCGTTGTCACTTGTCATTGGATGAGCACACGGGCTTTTCATTATTTATTTACGTTATGTGCTCGTGAAAACGTGACGCGGGCTTAAGTTTCCCTTTTATCTAGTAAATAATACATAATATTAGAAGATTTGATATCATTTTATATAAATATGACTACGGTATATTTATTTTCTTATTAAATCATAGCATTTTATAACGGATATTATATTATAATTTTTAATCTATTTAACGTTATTTTTTAAACAAAATACTGTGCGATTTGTAGTGTAAAGATAATAGTATAAACAAGTCCTCTATATTTTTTATAGTTTTTATATGACGTATGTGTTGTAATATTTCTATTGGCTATTCGTTATCAGCGGGACAGCCTCCAAAACATCGTTTTCACAACGCAATACAATCTTCCATTTTACGATACATTTTATAGCGGAGTTCTAGGTGCATATCTCCGCCAACAGAAAATAACTTTTTTATAGCCACATATAAATATGAGTTGGTTTCAATAATGTTGTTTTATTTAAAAGAACTGTACATAATACTTTATAAATAAAAAATAATATATATCTAATATATAAATTATACTTATACAGTCCTATCAAACTATTCGAATTGTTTAAAATCGTTTAAAAATAATTTATAGACAAACATCTTTAATGCGTCATCGCTTACAATATTTTATAACAAAGTCTAAATATATAAGCCAACTATTTTTAATAATCTAATAAAATAAAAATTAAACAAGAGTATGTATAATTTCACTGAATCCATCAATGTTTAAAAAATTATAAGTTTATCAAATAATATATTTGTAATGCAAAAAATAGTTATACATATTTTATATGTGAAACAAAAGTACAACAGTTTAAGGGAGAATTAAAATATAATTTCTTTGGTCGATGTTATAGATATAAAATAAATAAATTTTAACAGTATTAAACCAAAAATGTTATCAAAAAATTATTTTTACAGTAAGATTATTTCCAAAGTTGTTTTTTTTAAACAGTATCTATCCATTAGGAATAAACTCTTACAGTTTAAATGATAATTCAATTAAATTTGAATAACAATTCAAGAAGCAATCAAAATAAAACGCTACGTGAAACATAAATTGGTACGATATTCAGTTAACAATTCTGCGGTTTGAAACTTTGAATAACGTCTCAAAATAATTCACTGAGTATTCATGACGTCCTGTTGTTTATTCAAGAATTTTATAATTCCTGATACTTGAATACAGGTTTAATCCTTGTCGTAATTGAATATATGTAGTTATTAATAATTTCCCTACAATAAACATATTTTAAAACATAATACACTGTTACTTCTCAATTTCAAATGAATACTATTGTGTTGTATAAAATCAAAGGCATTTATTTATAATTTTTATTTACAAACGATACCTCCACTATTATTAATGAATAGGACGTTTGAAGTATTTTAAAAGGTACTTAGTCTTAAACCAAGATTTTTTTGCCGAATAATTAGTAGTAGCTAGATTTTATTTTATTTAAAAATTGTTGTTAGTTTCACTTTGCTTAGTCATATATACGAAGCTTTACCTTAGTCGCAAACTTAAACGAGTATAATTCAATATCTGAGCACGACTTTACTGCCGCCATAAATCCGAGCAGCCATCCCACACGACGTGAAATTCGATTCTACGGACGTCTGAAAGTGCTTTCCTGGTGACAAGAAAAGATTTTTATATCTTATTAACTTTATTTAGAGTTCATTTCGAATATGTCGATACAAATGTTTTATCCATCGCTTTTAGCTAACAATATTTCACTTCTCAGGATGCCGTTGTCTTCCGCAAATAGCCAGAACAATTTTCAATAAGCTGAGGTTTATTTCTCCAGGAATAGAAGTCGTAAAGCTCGCAGACATACCTATGGACGGATCCTCGAATCACAATAACGCTGGAACTCAGCAGAATCCATAATCTTATTTTTGTACCGCACCGCTAAGCGTGAATTTCGCAATTACGCGAGCGACGATAAGGGCACACGAATAAAGTCCCAAGTGCTTCAATTTTAGTGGCTATTATCCTCTGCGGGGCTTTTCTGAAAATAAACACTTCTTGTCTGTACACGTGCGAATGTAGACTTTATCTCGGAGACGGAGAGTTAGTCGGCGGGATAGGGCAGGTGGCGCGTGAAAGCGGACTCTTTGCAGTGGGAGGAGGGCAGGTTATGCGTCGCAGATGTTGCAAGGCGACATCCATTGTGTTCCCTCCTATAATTTTATCGAAGCTGATTTACGATCGATTGTTCGGCCGGTGGACAGCGGCCGAGTGTGGCGGTGCGCGCGTGTGCGTGCGCGCGCGCATGTGTGCGTGGTGCGTGCTTCCACCGCCGTCGTAACTCGTAACTTACCTGCAGATGGCGCTCGGATAATGACGATTTCTCTTGCCACACAACACCGTCGTAAAAATATGTAACGACGAGCGCTCATTTCAGTTTTATTTTAGTCTTAAAAGTCGCCATGTTCTTCAGACTTGGTGTTATTCACTTCCTTAAGCTTAAGTTATTAGTTGTTTACATTACCCGTCTTGAAAGCCATCATAAAATAGGTTCGATAAAGAAAACGATGTTTTCACAAGTCTCAATTGTTTTCCGGTTCAATTAAGATTGAGTTTCAATGCGCTAGCCTATCGCATAATCAATAAAACGTAAGTGAATTACAGGTGAAAACGTAATGGCAGCGTTGTTAACAATTTGACAGACGTTTGAAAACAATAACATGAGGTTTTCATTCGTCAAATGGCAGCATTTTGCAAACAAGGCTTCATTGTGTAACACAAACGATTTTTTGTTTGGAAACTTTTGATATAACAAGAGACAAGTTATGATTGCGCGAACTAAGGGCTTTGTTTCAATTTAAA
>JADANM010005346.1:5552227-5564483 GCA_026213755.1 Eurema hecabe | reverse complement strand
AGATAACAGATAAACGCCGTTATCGAAATTGGATAACTTCGTTGTTCCTTTTAAATATATGTATTTGAAAAGTATTGCGCATTTGAAAATTGAACGAGAACATAAATTAAATTTTCAGTCACGTTTTTTACGTTTAAAATTTTCATATCATTTCACTTATCATGCGCTTTGACACTAAGATTTAATACGGCGACCGTAAAATCGATTATATTTGATGAAACAAGAATCGATTATCAGACATCGTGTCTATCGCAAATCGATTCTAGTTGTCACCTTCGCTATACCGAGTTGTTTATTACGGAATCGAATTGTTACTCCATTTGTCTGTTGTGTTAATAATTAAAAAAATCTTCAATGTTTATTTATTTCATTTACGTTAAAATAATACGTTGCGTATCACATATTACTATTAAAATAAAAAAGAAACTTTTCGTTCATAGTAATTGAATGCTATATATATTATAATGCTTTAATAAGATATACTAAGATATCAAGTACCTACGAAATGTTAATCCAAGGCATAATGTAAATACAATACGTACGTCATTGTTCAATACTTTTAATTAAAAGTATATTAAAATAGTACCAATATCAGTTAATTCGTTTAATCTTAAATATCAGTACCTACGCCTATAATCTCGTGTGATAAATACTGATTCAATTATCATGAAATATCACCTGGAATAACTTTCGTCACCACCCGTATCACAGTCGATCGAAATTCTTGAAAAAACCCATTACGTGATGCAATGGTCATTATTTTTACATTTATTTTTATTGATCACATTGAAATGTCAAATTTTAAAACGTATCATTTAAGCTAAATTTTCTGATATATTTCGGTTTAAATAATACGTATGTACTGAGACTAACAACAAAAATGTCTGTACCTCTAATACGTAGTGTACCACGGTAAGCGGCGCGCTGTATGGACATCGGGCGCCCTACATACCCACAGCATATATACTATATGAAAGCCTCAATCGTTTGCTGCGACTACGGCGCGACGCAGGTGCTACAGACTCCGTTGACAGACAAAGACGCAGATAATAAGGAGCATCCCATTGGTGCATCCGTCGCGTGACCCCGCCCACCGCGAGCCCCGGCCAATCGCTCACCGCTACACATCTTGAATATTATCTAGTTATCTGCCGTCTCACTTGCCTCTACTGACTACTCGCGATGCTTTCAGACTGAAAATATAGAGCGCTACAAAACTACACGCTTCTAATGCCCTGTACGCATCTTTACCTGTATGAATTGGAAATTACGCATTTTACGACTCTTTCATGTCTAGTTTAATGAGTGATCTTTGACATCGTTATTCAAATTTCGATCGCGCTTAGGTATTCGTCGGTCAAGAATGTCCGTTCGACGATAGAATTTGATCCGATAAGGCGTTTTGTTTTTCAAACATTTTCAATCGGCGACGTGCTCTGTTCCCATTATCGTTTGACCTGCTCTGTTTTTTATTTGTACACGTTAAGTCAAAGCGAAGGGTCGATCAGGTGAAAAGAATGGGGTCAAACATTTCTGGACGCATTACGCGAGTGATTTGTTGTTACTATCGACGGTTGAAGGTGTAGCGATATTAGCTAGCTTCTGAGAAATGTAATTAAAACAAAGCGTGGTCGAAACAAAGTGCGTGCTTATAGTAATGGCAGTGTGTTTGAGAACAAAGCTTCATAGACAAGATTTTCAGACGGTAAGCTCGTTGGCCCCGTACGAAAGAGAGGGGTGCTCTACAAAGACACAGTCGGGGGGCGAGGGGAGGGGCCGGCCCGGGCGAGGGTATGATTCGGGATTCTAGGGATGAGCTCTCGCCTCCTCTCGTTATTCTGGGATCGTTCGTCGCGGCCGTCGCACACATCCCGACCCGACGGCATTCACATTGCATCGTATCAAACGCATCGCGGACATACGCATACGAGACAATTCCAAATTTAACTATTACATCAACTTTTTTTAATTTTAATTTTATTAGTGGCGTGACATTGAAATTTGAATTCAATTATTAGATGATTATTTTGTATGAATAAAAAAATTAATTTAATACATACAATATTATTTTGTTTTTAAAAGAGACAGTAAAGAACTAACGTTTAGTGTACGTGAACGTCATGAAAAAATCGTTTACTGTAATTTTTACAGTGATTGTGTAAAAATGAAGATGTCTGGTGAGTACTGTATCATATAAAAATGCCTAATAGATAAAAATAGTTATAATGGTTATACGATTTTATAATCGTATTACCGGCTCCAATAATTATAAGTGCCGTATATGGGATATATTTTAATTTGAATGCTTACTGCCATGTGGTTTTAGTGGTTTTGTATGGATTAGTATTGACTGATTTTTTATTAAACAAAAGCGAACCTTTTTTTTAATTAAAATCTTTTGTGCGTAAATTTACAGTAGTTATACATTATATTATTATATTACAGTAGTTATACATATACTAACGGAGTAATCTGATTCTGGATATAAAAATAAGTCATTAACTTTAGCTGTGTCTATTGTACCTAATTTTATTTTTTGTTTTTCTGTAAGTGTATAATTTTAACGGTCATAAACTATAGGCTAGTTATAGCCTATATTAAAAATCTTTGTAATTAGTCAATAGATATATTTTTTATTTAAGTGATTTTTATATTACTGCTCCTAGTAACCAACAAAAAAAAATCTTTTAAATAAAGTAATACCAAGTAGAAAAAAAGCTAGTCAAAAAGATATTTCCACTTATGTTTATGCATTATTACTTTGTTTTAATAAAGTAAAAAAAAACAAATAAATTAAAAAGTGCCAGTCAAAAACACCTTTTTGTAAAACATCATTCTAACATATAAGTATAAGCCATCATTTTTTACCGAGCGATCCTCTTTTTACAACATTGTCAAGTGTTATCTAATTCTGTTAAGTGCGTGCGAAAAGACCCGAGTTCGGGACCACAATTTGATTATTATTTGTCTGTGGTAAAATGGCGGGTGTTACCTTTTGGCGGGCGCCGCCGATACCGAACATTATTTGTATTTCTTGTTTGGCACAGCTTAAGTTAGTAAAGATTTGTTGACAAGTTGTTCATGTTATCTTTGTATATTTTTTTATTTTTGTTATAGAACATATTATTATGCTATTCTATTTTACTAATGATTTTTATAATTATTTGACATTAAGTTCAATAACCTTTAAGAAATACATCATTGTCGCCTCATGAATAATATGTTTTGTTAATTAATATTGGAATGGAAAATTGATTATACAATTTTGCAAATTGAAGCTCGTAGGTACTCAATTTGTTGGAAATTTGAATTCGTAGAATATTTTTATGAGCAGAATTTATTTCTTGATATTTTATTAATATTCTTCACAAAATAAATAATGTTTCAAGGTAAAATCTAAAAAGTTAATTAACATGCCTAAATAAGGTTTTCAAATTATCGGGAATCAACTCCGGGTATACCTAATTACCTATTCTTGATTTATAAAATAAAAAAAAAACATTTTAAATGTTCCCATATAAAAAAATGTTTTTATGTATCTTAACTGCTAGCTATGGTTTCGTATAAAATATTATAATTACCTACTTTAAAATAACAAGCAGTAACGCTAAAAATGATTGTATTTAAAATCATTAAAATACACAAGGAATAACTCCTATTCGACGTTATTAAAAATAACAGTGTAATTAATTAATTTGCGCACATATTCTATCCTTATTTGCCACACAGTAATTATATGTTTTATCCTACAAAAAGTGTAATGACCATTGATAATAGTTTGACGTAATAATTCCTTAATAATCTTACTAACCAAGCTGTAGGTATATAAATTATAAAGGTTTTTAATACGAATAAAACTAACTAATACTATATTGAAAACTAGTTTAAATTTTCCTAGATTAATTTGAAAGGTACCTAAAAATGTCGCCAAATTGACAGATCTGTATAAGCTTAAGATGTATAACCAATAATATTGATCCTAGAGAAATAGCATGGAAAATTAGAAAGTCTAAGTTTCCGCGAAGCGAGCTATTGTTATCCCTATTGAATACCTACTTAGCGAATCCATATGTCCGATGAAGCTTACACGTTTTGCAAAACATTTTGCGGTTAAATCGTGCAGTTTCAAGTAAATTTACACCTTGTTTGTTCGCGATAAAAGCTATGTGGGTAATACTTTAGTGTTTATTTTGTCGTGTGAAGAATGTTTTATGATTGGACTCGAGCCGTGAACTCTGCGACAGAGCGGCGTAAAACGCGCTTATTGTCAGTGCCGTAACTAACACGTGAAATCGACTGGCACTGGGGTCTTGGGACAACGACATCTGTGAGATGTGTTATACCAATTTTATAGATAATTTAAAAATTGAATGTCAATGTGTTCTGTATAATACCCTCTTAAATAATCAAATTCCATTAATTCGATTTTGACCTATACAAATAATGTGTTAACATATGATCTGGTTTAATTACATAGTGCATTCAGTAACATTAGGTATGTTATACCAAACTACCTATATGTTTTATTTAAACATAAATATATTTTAAATACTTCACTGTCAACTCTACGCGTCTCCTATGCGGGTTATGTTCTTATTTAAAATCTGGCGCGAATTTCTGCGGAAACCAGGGACTTAACGACGACACCTCCGCATTGTCCGCGCACGAAGCCGCACGCAAAACATCAATGCTCTTCGCGATGACTAATTTGAATTTGAAATTCGAACAGATTTTACGACGTCGCAGTCTTGCCAGCTAAGAAAAATGATCAACCACAGACTATGCGTATGTTTTATGCTACATCGAATTATTTCATTGCCGAGAAATCAAAATTAGTTGCGACAGGTGAACTGGCATAGCAACGGAGTATTTAAATGAGCGCTATGGCAAACTGGATTCGGAAAGGATTTCTTTAGACACGTTCACGAACATCCTGCGCATTGTTAGTAGAACTGCACTTTTATGACGCTAAGCAGTTATCATTCCTCGCTTTATTCCATTGTGTTAGAGGTCTATCAAACGTCTAATTTTATAGCATTTTTTTCATTGCCACGTGCTTAAGAAGATGTATGGACAAGATAGGGGTTGTTTTAACAACTATATTAGTAGTAATGGGGTGGTTATGATTTATGGAGTGTCTCTTTCAGCTGTATTTGCCTGGGGGATGTAGTTTATTGATGACACGCGCTGGGTTTGCGCGTCGTACGTAATGAATTTGTTTCCTTCGCTAAACACCACGTTTGCTATTTGTCCATCAATTTTTTTGTTTGCTAATGGCCGTTTATACAATAGTAACGATACCCATAAATAAAAGAGTTACCCATGTTAGTTGTGGTGTGCATTAATCATTGTTATACGGATGGGTTTATTCCTATTTGCTTTTTGTATTACATTTGATAACTATTACAATTACAACTGTATTTTCTGCTTAATATACGAATTACTAAAAAGAAAGATTCGCACTGTTCAATATGTATGCTATAATTAATATTAATAGTGTTCGCTATTAATATTCATATCGCCGCGACTTCTTTCATCTACAATCTTAATGAAAATAAACGAAACAAAGACATATCTTCATGTAGTTCATTTGCATTCGGAGGGATGCTCTGAGAGACAAGAGACAAGCGGAAACGCTTTGTGGCGAGCGGAAATCAGGCATAATGCCACCATCTTGCATTCCATAATTTTTTTTATGTCTGAAATAAGAACGGCAGGTTTGAGTTGTCAGGATGCTTGGAGATCGCGATTAAGATAAAAGCTCATTCGGCTTATTAAATAGTTGTATTCATTTGTAACAACGGTGTCACTTTTCATAGGAGTTGAGTCTATCTTCTATCTGTAGCTAAGCATCTTAGCACTGACGTCTTCCATATTCTATTAATATTATTTTAAATCAAAAGTCAAAAATATATTTATTAATTAGTACTTGATTTATACGAAGTGTGGGACTCTTCTTTTAAGTTTAAAATTTTAAATTTGAATTAAAAAACAAACATTTTGTATGGAACTTAAATGGCTATTATATTATAAATGATATATTTCCGCTATAACATAGTGATAGTTATTATTAACGAATAATCTATTGTGTACAAGGTTTATTAAGATACCGTGCCATTGCCAATATTAATTAACGTTATAATAAATTAATTATGCTATAAATTTATAGTTTTTAATTATAAAACTGAAGCAACGTTAATTTTGTTTGTTCGCTTTCTGACTCAGTAAATATACCTATGTATTAAATTATAAATTATAGAGTAATCTCCTGTTCCATTTACTTTTAAAATATTTTTGCTATAAATATATTAATATTACGATGCTATAAGCAAGACCACCAAATATTATGTTAGGCAGCTCAAACCGCAAAACGTGGCTTAATAAAATAACAATATTTAAGTCTTATTGTATAATATGCATTTTTAATAGGGCGATTTAGGTATACTAAATTAAAATAGTTAGACCTATGACCCCACTTCCTGTAAAGTGTTGCAAACATCAGATATATTAATGAATTTGTTTTTTTACAGCTGACAGCCAGGAATCTGGCAGTCCACCACCGAGCCCGTCTGAATCGACGACATCAGAAGCTCCTACGCTAGTTCACATCAAACAAGAGAACATGGTGCCTGGAATAGATAGCAAGAAATACTTCGGCTCCGCAGACTTCGGGCTGCCGGAAACCTATCTACCCCAAACCTATCCAGACTATGGACAAGTGTACAGACCACTTGATATCCCCAACCGGGGCTTTCTAGACCACGTCCTCAAAATACCTAACGGGAAAGACGAGGATAGTAAAGATGACAGTATATCTGAGAGCGCGGACTTCAATTTGCCGTCAGAGCTGGTATTCAAAACTGGCGGTATTTATGCACGTACTAACATCACGGCTGGGACGAAGTATGGACCTTTTAATGGGAAGTGGGAAACGCAGCCTTTAGAAAGAAGATACGCGTGGGAGGTAAGTCCTTTAAATTTTAAAATTAATTAATACTTTCAATTCCTATATATGGTAGGTATTGAAAACGTTTGGAATGGTCAAAGTTACTAAAAAGGTAAGAACGAAAGTATCTCGTTAATATAAATTTATTGTTTTCGAGATATGAATGAAACACTTGTACTCAAATTGAGTGTGAAAGTCAAATGAGTGGCTGGTACAATAAATAATACCCAAAAACTGAAGCTTTGGTGGTTTGAGAAGACATGTCAGGCGAACGCCGTAAAATGTCGACTTTATTGATGTCTCAAGTAGCTGTTCACTTAATGCTTTTGAGTTTTTGTAGCGTCACACTTCATTATGTTTTTACAAATTAGTTTTGTTGATGTTGATGTGTTCGTCTATGATAATCGCTTAACCTTGTTGACGGGTTCGAAGTGTGTACTCTATAATAAACAAAAATTAAATAGAGCATTTTACTGATTACAATATAATTCGAAGTTAATTATTTTTACGTACGAGGTAGTTTAATTAAACTTAAAGTCTTATAGGTATTTCTTTATTCAGCTAAGCTACGTACAATTACTTCTGAATAGTCGTAGTATTACAAAACAATTATAAGCCACCGATTTCTTAAAGTCTGAAAAGAATTGGAAAGAAACTTTTATTACCTATTTCATATTCTCTATAATATTGGCCTTAACACAACGAGAACATGCGCTCATACGACATTGTAGTTTAATTGATATTTTTTTACTTAGAATCGAAATAAAATGATGCATTGATAGTAAAAGACTTGCTTTTAACGCGAGCTTCGAGGCGTGGCGTTATCTGTACAGTGTAGAGGAAGCGGAAATCAATTGTCTGTCTGTCTGTACCGATTCCAGGATTATGCCAATATCGCAAAAATATCGAGTTACATTCGCAACTGAGTCTTAATAGACAATTGGTGAATTTACTTTCAATATAACATTGGAGATAAGAAAATATTATTTACCTAACTAAAAAAATTAACATAAATTACATATTATACCTAAATTTGTCGAAAGCATCTTTAATTTTAAAAAATAAACATGTGACTGTTGCGGATAAGCTTGCTATCTACAGACACAAGTTAGTTTACTAATAATAATGATAATAGAAAAGCATTTTATTTATGACGATAAAAGACTTGTTAAAGCGTCACACAACAGAAAATACCATACGTTTATACAGTTCAGTGCAAATCGATATAAACTATCTTTAAATGAACAATCTCGACAATCTCTTTACAGTTTACATAATAGATTAAATATACTAGACAGATAACTTAAATTGTGGGTGTCGCATTGCAGTCAAACCACGCTATTGTGATGATTCGAAGCGCGAACGAGGTTCCGGTCCTTGCCTATTCTATGGGTTTATTTGGCTATACCATTGTTATTGTGTAATTCAAGTGCTCAAATAAAACGGTCGATTTCATCTTTGAGATTAATTATTAAAAAAAAAATTTACAAGTATATTCGTATATTTCAAAGTTTAAGTCAAAGTCATAAGGCTACATATAGTAACACCTTTGAATTGTCATGGTATTATAAACCATTTACCACGATTCGGAAGGCAGTTTCAACAGAGAAGAACCGGCAAGAAACTCTGATTGTTGCTCTTTTTAAAATAAGAACATACAATTGTAAATATAAACATAAACTAGACTAGTATAATAATTATACAAGAAAAAATTTGTACCTATTCTTTGATTTTAAAATCTTATTGAATATAATATGAATAGTGTTATTGGATAGTTTCTATTGTATTGCATTCGATGGCAAGAAGAATTTCTAAGTACGTGATGTTATAGTAATAGTGGCAATTGGACGTCATTATATTGTGGTAAGAGTTGCTGACCGAACCGTTTCCGCTCCAGCAAGACTCTTTGATCCTTTATTCTATGATGTGCAATGAAATAATGATACTGTATCAAATAATTTCTTTAAGACTTAACTAGTAGGTAGATCAATACAATAATATCAATCAAACATTTCGGCCTGACTATAGGAAGCAATTTTCTAGATAAATAATACGTTCTCATATAAAAAAATAACTCTTCACCGGCTGTGAAATGTGGATTTCTTATTTTTAACAAAGCAACGGGTTTATCTCAAAAGTTTGAATAAACGTAAAAGGATTGAATTAAATTCGCAAAGTTCACATGTGCACGTAAACTTAGGGGCGACTCGTATTGTACAAAGACATGGTAACATTATCTAACCACCGTTTCACAGATTTTGATATCTCAATAAAGATCTTTAGTGAAAAAATCGGTATCCGGGTAATCATAGAATTCTCCCGCGAACATCCCGTGTCAAAGTGCAATAAAAGGTTGCGTTCGTATAAACTTTAATTTTGGCCAAGGCGTGACCCCCGTCAACAATTTTTTCAACATTTTACACTTTTTAAGAAAAAATGAAGTAACGGTAATTTTAACAATGCGAGATGTCACCGAACTTGTACTCGAAAATTAAAACTTGATTGGCGGGTTTTTTATAAAATAGACTGTCGCGCAATCGCAGGAAAGCTATCTATCCAAATTGTTATTGGCCATTGTTAATAAAACATTTTTATCGGAATAAGTTTGTGTAAAATTTGTTCTCACAAGTTTTAAGAGTGAGGTCGTTGAGAGCAAGTTTGGATGAATCGTGGCTAATAAAAAACTAAATGAAATCGTTGGGTCGCATCTTTGCATGTAGTTAAAAGATATTAAATTATATATTCATACGTCGATATTTTAACGATTCATGAGAATATGCATATCGATCGGATGAATATCAATTAGAAAAAACAAGTTCGATTTGATAAAATATCATGGGAGATGTCAATCAAAATTATAATTTTTTTTGAGTGGCATTCGTAGGGTGTAGGTACGTACATAAAATTGATGCGAGATTGGCAAGTAATGGATTTAGCTAATTATGATTGCTTTTTTTTGTATACGTATATTGATTTTAGCGTGAGTTAAATTTAGGGCGGGATTTAAAAAGGAAATTGGTTATAAATGTTTTATTGGTTCCTGTTTACGCAAAGAGTCACGCGTTACCTACGTGCAATTTTTTGGTTGCTTATAAAACTAATATATAATAAATGATAATAATAACAAACAATACACTTCAAAATGATAATTATAAATATTTATGTACAATTTGTTATTTTTTTTTATTGCAATAAGGCTGGTCCGTAACACAATCATGTTTTCGTGTTTAAAGCAAATTTAAGTTGTAATATCATTTCGTAAAAAAATAGATTCATCGATTTATTATAAACATAATTTCGTCTGGCAACAAATTGTTTTCACAGAATAAGTTATAACAAATTCAATAATCTTTTTCGCTATTAACTTATTTGAATTTTAAAACTAAAACGGGTTTGCGAATCAATCAGTTGGATTCATGAGTTTGTCAAGCGCTAATCTCGGCAGCTACCAATGTTGCATTACTGTCAAAATATCTGTCATATTTGTGTGACATCTTTTGATGCCCCCACCCAGGGAAAGGATTAGTGCGGTCCCTATTACATCTTCATTACGGTAGGCGGCTGACACGGCGCATTGTTGTCGTAGTAATAATAAAATATATTTGCTACTATTGATAATATTTATACGATCCGCGTATGATCTCGGCTTACAATAGTGCAGATGGTAAGTCTGTGTCATGTGTGTTTGGTGGAAAAACGACGTATATCAAACGGCAAGGCTTATGAAAATCTAATATCTGTGCTATATTCTCATATTTTAAAAATATAGCCAATAATGTAATGTCACAAATGTTGTCCATGAAGTATTTGTTAATATTTTTTGTATTGCCGTGTATTTCTAATGTGAAAATTCGATTAGGTTTTAAATTGATAAATCGGAACATTTTATTCATTTGTGATAGTCATTATCATCAATATTCAAATATTTTCGTAAATTTCAACGACAGCCAAAGGTCACGGAGCAATAACTCGTCGTTCATCGAAAAATACGCGATTGAAATTCAATTATTTAAGTGGGTGTTTAAAAATGAGCAAATGTCGATTCGTTTTAGCCAATTGCAATCACTTGAGTGCGTCATTCGTTACATTTTTTATTTTTGTATAAAACATGATTTGTATAATGCCCTGGTTTCACTCGAATATTTTATACATGTATATATACGTATAAAAAATCCTTTTAAATCACTCTATATTTAAAGACAAACCGTATGAGTTGACCACCCTGTTTTATATTTTGTAGTAGTATACATTTAGATATGTTGCGTGATTATAATATACATGTACCTAGTTACTATCGTTAATTTGTAGACCCTTTGTATTTTTTGATAATATTATAAAAGTTAAAAACATTACCAGATAAGCATCTATCCGCGCTCGAATTAATAAACATATATGGTATAATATCGAAGGGCGCTTCCACCCCATCGAACAGTTATCCAAACATTATTATTAACAAGAAGACACTTATCAGTTAATCTTACACCGTTACACAATAGCAGCTAATCTCCAGGCGTGATAGAAATTTATCTTCCCAATACGAGGGATCATTGTCACTATCCCCTCGCCTCGAGAAATGCGAACAATATTCATGGGTATCTGACATTTCAATAAGAAATCATCATTTATTCCATCTACTTTTGATTTTAATTAATTTAATCACTGTAATAAAGTTTCGCATGAATATATCGTGGATAAGCAAGGTTTATGAAACAGTATATCACAACTCAGATTAATATACGAAATTCATTGTTCACCGAGGTGTAATAAAATCTCATTGCAAAGTTTACACACGACCCATGTCTCTGCGGCTTCTTATTTTCGCAAATATTTTTCGTTCGGAAAGCAGTGCGCGCCAGTGGAGCAATATTTCATCTGAGCTGGCCAGAACAATAATAGCGCTTCGAGTCGAAGCCACGGCACGTTCGCACCACAATGTAACCGACCGGCCATTATCGCCTGACCCCTCTGCCCACGGCGAATAGAACGGGTCGTTCTATTCGCCGCATAAAGCTTTCAGAGAATTCAGAGTTCAAGCGTTTTTGGTTTCTAGAATACCATCGCCAGCATCCGTGTAGACAAAATAACGTATTACCCCGAAAGCAATGCGATATATGCACCAATTATTGGGTTAGGTTAAGACTTGTTTACACAGAGAACTCGGCAGAGGCAGTTGTTGATGCGTGGGACGCCAAGAAGCCGATATAGACTCATTGCTTTCGTGCGCTTTGTTTTTGAATCTTATTAAATGTCAAAACATTTGTGGTTCATACGTGCATTAACAGTAAACCATCTTAAAATTAGGTTAGCGGT
>JADANM010005346.1:5480554-5516335 GCA_026213755.1 Eurema hecabe | reverse complement strand
CTAATTGTATTCCGCGCAGAAAAAAATAATTAAAACCTTGATTGTAACAAAGGTATTATTTACGATTCTCAGCTGCCGTATTAGATAAAAAATATTATCAATAGTCCTCACTATGGTCATAATTGATTTTTATCATCGTAAATATCAGATCTGAATCAGATACTATGATGGTTATGTAGGAGTTACCTGGCTTAACAGAACTGTGTACCTACTAACTACCTATTTTACTAATTATAGTAATAACTCATAGTTTTTATTGGATGTTGTTATACAATTATGTAGAGTGATCTATAGGTCTGTTGAATATTCATAAACGTATTATAGATGCTATATTAGTAAGCAAAAGTAGCTATGAAAGGAAGGCGTGATCTTTGATAGTAGTATATGAATAGACATCGAGAATATACAATTTTATTAATAATTTTATTTTTATATTTTCATAAAACTTATTGATTAAATTGATGGTTAAATATTTATAATTTCCATATATATGTATATTACGAAGTAGTAAATAGTGCTGAAGCTTAATAACATTGGTAAAAAAAATAAAGAATTTTTTTTTATCCCACTGTTGTGATAAAAATAAAACTTATTTTAAACCGGTCGATTATGTCACACTAATTTTGATTTATGTAAATATTTTATTTAATATGCTTGTCGTTAGCACGAGTTCAAGTTTGAATGGAAAAATTTTGTGCATACAAACTACGTTTTGTCAGTTTCCTAGTTGAGTCACTTCATCTGTAACCTTGAAAACGTATGAAGTTTTCTGTCAATATATTAAGACCTCTTTAATGTGGATCATAGATCGTGTGTTGGGTATCTGTAGTTCCTTAGTAGTGCTCTGTGCTGTGCCTTAAAAGAAATATCTGATTAAGGACTGGATCTGCGGTCGCAGGCATTCGTGAAAAAAAAATGAAACCTTTAATTTAATTTACTTAAACACCGAAATATGATGCGCTTACTGCAAAGGAAACCTAAATTTATATATAGGTTTATGGTTAGCACGTTCAATCGCGATGTCTCTAAATCTCGTCTCGAAGTCCCACGTCACATTACCAACTTCGCAACTTCGAAAATTAAGATAATTTATAAACCCTCTGAATATGTAGTTTATAAAAAGACTTTGATGGACTTTGGATCCATGCGATAATTTCTCTGACAGTATGACATATCTTTTAAACATTTTTTTAATATACATATTTAAAAAATATATTGTCATTTTCTTTAAAATATCTTTCACTAGATATTTATGCATGTATTCCTTTGTCTTGAATCACAATTCAATCTTGTAAAAAAAATCGCTTGATTTTCAAGCGAAGTTGCGTAGATTTAAACATACATAGAGAGAAACAGCTGAAAGCGACTCTGTTTTTTACTAGGTAATGATAATAAAGCAGAGTATCATTCCGGACTTTGTTCAAGTAGTTTGCTTTAAAGTGTATATGTAGTTCTACAGGGTCGTATAAGTAAAGCGAGTATACTATACATCTATCGATAATGTAAGAAATATTTTTTTTCGTACTAGAATTTGACCTTTGCAAGTAAATAATTAAATCATTTCCGAAACCGTTACACTTATTCGATGATGTCAGTTGTAAATGCCTAAAGTTACTTGTTTTGTCCTTTCTTAGTGAAACAACTTTCGTTTTTCAAATGAATGAACCGAAAAATGCGAACAACATTCCAATGATATGTAGAACCTTTACATAGTCAATGTTGCTAATTACTTCATTAATAACGATGAATTCATTTTCCTTTCAAACAAAGACTTTAGATTACGGAGTATCTTTATACTCTGTGGTTTTCATTCACTAAAATGTCATTAACAGATAAATAATATAAATTTCAACTATGCCGTAAATTGTCTTTTTCTTGTTTGAGAACTTAAATTTGTAAAAACCAAATCCTATATTGAATTGAAAAAAAATCGGTTTAACATTCAATTTATTTAAATGAAACAATAAAAAAATGCTGTTTAATGAAGTAATAAAGATTAAATGAGATTGCATTTGTAATTTCAGTGAAAAAGCTGTAGCTATACCAGTTTTTTTGCTCTTTACATGATATACGTAATTAAATTTTTATGTAATACTCGTATAATTTGTTTAAATGTTCAGTTGCAGTTACCTACTTATATTTTTAATTGTGTTGCTACATTTAAAATTAAAATAGGTAGTTTATTTCTTAATCGAAATTATAAAACAATCATATAGTAGATTAATAATAAGTATAAGAAAATTAAACCAGGGCTAATGTTTTAATACAAAAAATATACTCTTACTAATAAGGATTCCTCAGATTCATTTGACATACCTGAAGAGCTTTAAAGAACCTGTCCTTAAGATTATATATAGCATTAATGGCAAAGACAATGAAAAAATGTCCACAAAAAACGGCGCCAAGAGCCTTAAGTTATAGTTTATTACTTCCTAATCCGCTACCATGAGAATTATTATTTTTTAGTAATAAATATTTTAATATTTAGAGCAAATTCTTAACCATAAAGAGATACATCTAAGCTACATTCATCAATACTTGCTTATAAAAAGTTGGCAATTTATATTTAATAACTGCAATAAATATGGAATTAGCCATACGTGGTAACACAATTAAGACTTTTTGTCGTCTTATATTAAATAAATAAATGAAAAAGGAGCTAATTCAATACATCAAACTATTTGGTTGGGGTCTTGAAATAATGGATATTTTGTTTTAATTTGTCGTGACTGGCTGCCAGCAAAGGGTATGGGTTAAAAAAAGAAGATCGAGTCAAGTTGACGACAGAAATATGGTCACGCTTCCATTTAAGAAAAATGCGTTACGAAAATCTAGGCTTGTGAGTAATGAATTCGTCGATCACCATAACGCTAAGGAAGGTACCACGGTCCTCGCATCGCTGTCGTCTGAACAACTTTTTTACACATAGTAGTAAGTAAATACAGAGTTGAAAAACTATTAGGCCACATTTCAAATGTCCAATATGTAATTTTCGCATACGTCTAAGTTTAAAGCTATTTGAATTTCCATGTTAACATTTCTTTGCATTATTCGCTTTAAAGTAATAATAAAACTCATTTAATATTAATTTCGTCTTACCTACTACTTTCTTAATAGCTAATGTCTGACATACTTATACATTTTTGAAACATTATAAGATCGTGAGCACTATTTTAACCGGGGTTAATGTAAAATATTACCACGGTGACCCGCACACCGTGTGCGCTACTACATCATATTTTATAACGGCAGTGCTTACAACTTGGTTTCTATGCAGTAAAATAATAATAACTTATAAATTTGAACTCATCTTATTTCCTTAATATATGTCCCTATCATATTTCAAAAAAAAAGTAACGTGTTTTTAAACGACTTAAAATAAGCAGATTACAAAACTACTCTTGGATTTTGTAAAGAATTCAAATCCGCAGTCATTGGCAACATTTTTTTTTAATTTAATTCATAGTTTTCTTGACACATATAAAACAGATTTCTCGAGACAGACCGATACCTAACGATGACTATTTACAGATGAAATAAAAAATATTAAAAACATTAATAATATAATACAATTTTAGCTAACCGCATTAACGTTCGGATGATTTAATTTATGATAGGTAATATTTTGCTACCATTTTAAGATTTAATTGCGACATTTGCAACGACATCAACCTTAATAAGCGCGATAGATGATTATGAAGAGGAAAACCTAAATTACCGCGAATTGCGATTCAAATTGCGGATCTGATAATTACGGCGAATGATTAACATCCATTTATATCGATTTGATGCGTCATTTCTCAGGCCTTATAGTTTGTACTCCTTGGAGTTTATGCCGCAAAAATTTGTTCTATGTGGAAGATGTCACAAGAGGCTTGCGTGCGTCGGGCGTTCGTACAAGGCTATGTAATCGTGTAATAGATTCTAATTGGGTAAACTGATCTCCGACATGCGCTTTTTATGTATTCGTATATGGTATGGTAATATTAACTAGTAGTTATGTAAGGACTCGGGCCTTTTTATAAGTAGCGAGGGGACGAGAAGACTCGTGACCTAATGCTGTGGGTAAAGGAATTTATTTGCTGTCTGTAGCTGGCGACCTCCATGTGAGAGATGATCTATGGAGAATCTAATGAGATTTTATACATATTTTTCACTATGTTGTTATCTATATCAGTTATTATTAAGGCATCTTCAACAGGAAAAAAAAGTGAAATTCTTCTTCATCCTACATCTAGATGAATTTAGTTAATGCTAATTAGTTTAAATAGAGCTGCAACCAAGGTTACTAATT
This sequence comes from Eurema hecabe, assembly GCA_026213755.1. Lineage (NCBI taxonomy): Eukaryota > Metazoa > Arthropoda > Insecta > Lepidoptera > Pieridae > Terias > Terias hecabe. The sequence goes on along the minus strand of JADANM010005346.1, from coordinate 5,512,041 downwards.
AAACATTTTGGTTTTGGAAAGGTAATTAAACGAACCTTTTAACGATTCATAATTAAAAAAGAACTTATTGGAAAGCTGAAAAGTTTAAATGTCAAACAGTATATAAAGATAATGATTGTATTAAATTAAGCCGTTCCAGATTGGACAATAAAAGACACGTTATCGTACGATTACGAATTATTGAGAAATGAATTATTTATTGGTTATTTCCTCTGTGTTTCTTATTGCGTTTGATGTATGATCCTGTCGGCGGCTACCATTTTTATCTGTGGCCAAGGGAATAAGCAATTAGTTCACAGCTCGGGTAATTATTTTCAGGTTTGAAAGGCCTTAATTGGGACGTATGGGCACTATTTCTGACGATTTTATCCTTAAAAATTCTTTGTATTGGAAAATTCGTTTATAAGCTATTAAAAAAAACTATTTAATTGAATGATAATTACACAAATCGTTAATGGATTATAATTGTTTCGATTCATAGAATTTAAAGTTATTATTGCTTAATTATATATGTGTGAAGTATGAGGGCCGGGATAGTAAATATAAGACGTCCGTTCGTAACTGGTTTATTTAATGAAGTGACGTGCTTGGCACTCGATACACAATGGTTGCTTATACTACAATACATTACACCTCCACCCTTATTTACTAGTTAACCTTACCCTTAACTTAGTTTTATATAAAGTAAATACTCTTATCTACTAGTTATGCTAAACTACGTATTTATTACTACACTTAACTTAACTTTACATTATACTAAGCCTCCTCTTCGAAACCATATCTTCGTATGGGTTTCTTTAATCTTATGGGACGGTTCACTGGAATTTCTAAACAGGGGTTTTCCGCCACTTCCTTGACTGGTTCTTGCGTGTGCGACTCGTACAATTCGAGGTTCGGTTCTTTCGTCGTTTCCGAGACTTTGTTATCAACGGTTAACCCTTCTTCGGCAATATCCGATAAAGTGTCCTCCCCAGATGGCATCGCATTAATACTACTCCGTCTTTTAATTTGATTTATATGACGCTTTAAGAAGGGACCATTTTCCTTGCCTACCACATACGTACGTGTTCCAACCTTTTCTATAACCTTGCCATCTTGCCATTTATCACCAGTATAATTACGGGCCCACACTGGATCGCCTACATCAAACTCTCTATGAATGCCCCCCGCATTATCTATTTGCTTACGTTGCGCTTCATGTACTTTAATTTCTACTTGCCTATCCTCCCTTAGTAAGTCTAACCTAGTTCTTAAGTTCCTATGTTGTAATGACATGGCCGGTGATACACCGGTGAAACTATGTTCCACGTTTCTATACATCATAAGATATGTTTGTAACGCTTCGTCTAAATCTATACCATCTCTTAACGACTTCTTGATCGCCCGTTTGCATAGTTTAACAGCGTTTTCCGCGGCACCATTAGACGATGGGTGATAGACGGGCGTGTAAGTTACCTTAACACCATTATTGTCCATAAATGTTTTATAATTTACGCTATTAAATGGCGGACCGTTGTCTGAAACGACTTCGTGAGGTAACCCGAATCGTGCAAATAATGTACGTAGTACTTTTATAACCGCGCTAGCCGTAGTTTGTGGCATTAAAAATACCTCTAGCCACTTACTTGTAGAATCTATGATCACAAAAAAAGGTTTTGCCTTGAAATGGACCTAAGAAATCTATATGTAATCGTGACCACGGCGTTGTTATATAAGGCCAAGGCTGTGGCGGAACCTTTGGTGGCGCCATCCCTTCTAGACAACACGTTACGCATTGTTTGCATGCCGATTCTATATCATTATCAATTCCTGGCCACCAAACAATACCACGCGCTAGGCTTTTCATTTTAACTATACCTAGATGTCCTAAATGTAGTTCTTTCAATATTGAGTGTCTTAATTTGTGTGGTATAACTAAACGATAACCCCATATGACACATCCTCTATCTATGTATAGCTCATTACGCCTAGTAAAGTATGCTTTCATATCATCGTTCATACATTCGCTAGGCCAGCCTGTTTTAATAAAATTAATTATTTTATGTAATATATTGTCCTTATTCGTATTTTCTCTTATGTGTTTTCGTGTGATTGGTAAACAATGATGAACAAAGTTTAAGTAAGTATACTCTTCATTGATTTGCTTTTCTTTATCTACCGGTAAACGCGACAAGGCATCCGCGGCGTTATTATTGCTACGTACATATTCTATGGTATAGTCGTACCCCGCTAAAATGACCGCCCAACGTTGCATTCTGCTAGCTGCCATTACTGGTATTCCCGTTTTATCCCCAAATATTGTAACTAGTGGCTTGTGATCTGTTCGCAGTATAAATTTTCGCCCATATAAATACTGATGGAATTTACGTACCCCATATATTATAGATAAAGCTTCGCGTTCAATTTGAGAGTATGACCTTTCGGCTGAGTTGAGCACCCGCGATGCATAAGCTACTGGGCGCTCCTTTCCTTCGGAAACAAGATGCGAAATGACTGCGCCCACCCCCACGCTACTCGCGTCTGTCGTTAACACTAACGGTAGATCAGCAGAGTAGTGAGCTAACACTTTGCTAGATACTAACAGACGTTTTACTAATTCAAAAGCCTGCATGCATTCCTCATTCCATTCGTACTTTACATCTTTTTTGAGTAATCTATATAATGGTGACAAAATAGTGCTTACGTTTGGTATAAATTTCGCATAGTACATAACGAGTCCTAAAAAAGATCGTAACTCCATAAGGTTTGTAGGCACCGGTGCCTTTTTTATTGCATTTACTTTTTCTGTACACGTATGAACACCTTGTTTGCTAACCACAAAACCTAAATACGTTACAGAATCTGCGAAAAATGAACACTTGTCCTTCTTGACTCTCAACCCGTATTTACGTAATCTATTAAATACCTCATTTAATGTGGCTAAATGCGAAGACGTATTAATGCCTGTTATAATTAAATCGTCCAAAAATATACCTACTCGTGGCATATCACCGAAAAGTTGTTCTAATTTACGTTGAAAAATACCCGGGCTCGAAGCTAAACCATAAATAAGCCTATTGTATCTGAATAGCCCCTTATGAGTGTTTATTACCGCGTATTGTTTCGACTCATTGAGCTCGAATTGTGCGTACGCTTGTGATAAATCTAATTTTGTAAATTTTTCTCCTCCGTGTAACTTAGTGAGTAAATCTTCAACCTTAGGCAAAGGATAATGGTCCACCTCTAAACATTTATTTAACGTCATTTTAAAATCCGCACATACCCTTATGGTGCCATCTTTTTTCATGACTGGTACAATGGGTGTGGCCCAGTCGGAAGTGGTGACCGGGGTCAAAATACCGTCCCGTACCATTTCCTCGAGCGCTCGTTCTACTAGCTCTCGCAAGGCATATGCAAGAGGTCGCGCACGCAGGAACACAGGCCGTGCCCCCTCCCGCAGCCGAAAACCCACTTGTCCTCCGGTGAACCGTCCCAGTCCCTCTTTGAACACTTCAGAGTACCTGGAACTAAATTCCTTTACATCAATTAACTCATTCGAATAATTCATTCTATCTATTTCACTTGATCTCGTAGGAACAGCTATACCTAAATCGTTAAGCCAGCATCTGCCTAACAAGTTAGCTTGTCCACTTTTTACAATATATAGATCTAATACTTTTGTTATTGACTTGTACTTTACCGTGACTTTAATTTTGCCTACGGGCTTTGTTATCTCGCCTGTATAATACCGTAAGGATAAACAAGTCGGTCTCAATGTACAATGAACAAAGCGGCTCTTATAACATTCATAACTAATACAACTTATGGCACTGCCGGTGTCAATTTCCATGTTTATCAAAGCACCTTCAACATAAACATCGACCGTGTATGGTCCAGGTAAATGTGATTGTGGGTTATTGGCGGTTAGCGAATAATTATTATTAAACATTACCTCGTCACTGTCGCTATCTTTATCAGAGTCCTTACTTGTCAGATCAGGAACATTGAATAACGTTTGGCCGCACCTCTTCGGACACATTTTCTTTAAATGTCCTTCTTTATTGCATATTCTACATACGTACCGCTTGAATTTGCAATAACTTTCTTCGTGCGCACCTCCACAGACGTTACATTTTTGGTTTTTATTAATTATTCGGCTGGTACTGCTTCGATGTATTCCATTTCCCGCTCCGCTTGTGTCTCTTGCGCCACGCGTTGTGTGTGTGCTGACGTTATTTTTCCTTTTATTGCCCCGTTCCATAGAATAGACTGGTGTGTCGGCCCCAGATGCACTGTCACCACCTCTGCCCCTGGTACAGCCTTCAACCCACGTCGCATTGGCCTCCGCAGCTTCCATTGACATAGCCATAGTGAGGGCCTTATCAAAAGAAATCTTATCATCCTCTGCGAAAAGCTTTTGCCGTATGACGTCATTAAACAAGCCACATATGAACTGGTCCCTTAGGTTTTCTGCTAAGTTTTCGAAACCGCAAGTTTTGCTAAGCTTTTTCAACTCGGCCACGAATGTTGAAATTTTTTCGTCATTTTTTTGCACTCGTTGCCGAAACTTGAATCTCTCCGCTAACTGACTCGGTTTTGGGCTTAAATAGTTCTTCATCAGCGCTACTAAGTCACCATATTTCTTTGTCGCTGGTTTTTCCGGTGTACATAAATTTACCATCAGCTCATAAGCCTCGGTGCCAATTACAGTTAAAAGCGTAGCCACATGTATGTCAATTTTTACCTCGTTGGCCACGAAATACTGCTCCAGACGATCGATGTACGCCTCCCAATTGTCCTTTTCCAGGTCAAATGCGCCTATTGCACCGATCGTCATTCTGCACCACCAAATGATAACAATTTACAACACACAGTTAAATCTCCGGCACACGTAAAAGTTCTTTAATAATTCTCGTCGCCACTGTGAAGTATGAGGGCCGGGATAGTAAATATAAGACGTCCGTTCGTAACTGGTTTATTTAATGAAGTGACGTGCTTGGCACTCGATACACAATGGTTGCTTATACTACAATACATTACAATATGAACTTGCACTCGATAAAACTTCATCAGAACAAGCTTTTACATTCCACGGGCGCCACGCCTAATTGACAATTACTCTCCATAGCTATGAATCAACTTCTAAGCGAGAAGTCACGAATAAGGAGAAGTGAGATGGAGCCGTGCTTTTTACGGGCTTCATAAATATTTCATTATACAATACCTAACACACATTGCTCATATGATGTGTCAAATTGAAATATGAGCATAGAAGACACGACTGACTCATGGATTTGACTCACACGAAATATTTATCGAGAAAATTATAATTGCACCCTATCTAGTAATGCAGATTTTTAAATTACGCATCATTATTTATTTAACGTGACAAGTTTTACATGCATTTATAGTTTAACGAATTATTAGGCATGTCAAGTGTCAGGACTGGTTTAAAATTTTGATCGCTTTTAACTTAAAAATTTTATAAATGTAAACTTAAAATGTGACTCGTATAAAGTTTGCTTATAACGGGATTTTGTGATGTTAAACATTAAAACAAACATTTAAATATTTAATATTATGTTGAAGGATTTATTTTCTAATTACTAAATAAAAATTACTAAAGATTTTCTTTTCAGTGTACTGAACTAATTTATAGAAGTCTTTTAAAGTTTGTTGAATGTGTTACTTATATGCAGTCTTTATACACATAATCAAAAAAGTATTTAATATTAAATAAACCGAATCGAATCCAGCTATAGATATCAATTTGTACTACGCAAAAACTAGGTACATAAGTAGATCGGGCCCCAAGATCGCGATGACATCTTTAGAAACAAAACATCCAGTTACAAGGAATGGGACAATAAATTGTAACTTTATCTATTTAAGTGGTCCATTCAATTGAAACATTGCGAAAGTACCCCTTGTTGCGATACAAATTATACGGGTTAGTGAAATACAAGAAAGGGGGAAATCTTAGCGTATGCTTTTAATTTAACTGGCGGTAGAACCAGTTATGGTGGTACTTGGATGGTGTGTTTTGTGTTGTCATTAGCTAGTTTTGCGTTTTTTTATGTTTATATTATTGATCCAGTTGAAACTTACAAAAGGTTGAAATAAGAGAAAGTCATTGTCAGTGTTTTGCCTATATAAACTCAAAAAGAGGTCCTAGTTTAAAGAGGCTACATAAAATTCAAACTAAATTTGCGTTGCACAACGGCTCAGTACACACTGTTAGGTTTTAGTCAGTTTAACGTCCACAACTTAATTTCCCTCAGAAGAGTAAAGATTTCCTCACGAAAAAAAATCAATAAGAATTAATATGAAATTAACAATCTATTTCAATATGGATTTGAAGATTTTAATCCTACTAATATAGTAACTAGTAATACGAAGATACTCTATAAAGCAAGCAAGCAACCAAGAAAATATAATAAAAATATTAGTTATTAAAACAAACCCGAAGCATTGAAAATGTTCGCGCAATTATATCACGGTTCGATTGTAACTAACGTCGGTTCGTTACATTTAAATAAACTCTTGTACATAATAAGATTTAGGTACGTTGGCAATCGGGTTGCGTAGACTCGTATCAGTGGTTAGGCGATATTTTAGCATTGCTATCACCTGTCAAACCTAACAAGTACTCCACCCGTTTGTAACCTATTTTAATACCACTTTAGATATCTGTAAATGCGCTGCGATTATCACGTGTTAAGGTTTCTAACGATGTGTGTTATACGTGGTATCAAAATCCGATAGGTCACGGGTAGAGTAAATACTCGTATATGAATTAGAAGAGGTTAGTATGAATAATTTTGTTTTGCCCTTTTGATTTTAATATAGAAATTTACACTTACGTTAAAATATTTTTTTATAATAACTCTTCGAAACCCCACATAAATCGAGTCCAATCTTTTTTAAAGTTGATTCTGTTTTTTGTGAAAAATAACTCTATCACTAAAAGCTATTTGAAGTATAGTGTAAACAATTTTTAGTTTTTTAATAATTTTAATGTTCAATAGTACCTATATTAATTAATTCATAAGCGATCTGTTTCTGATACCCTATCCCGACATCATTATATTAAGAAATGCTTCTGTCTCCATATTTATTACACCTCAGAACATATTTCATAACGAGACGAATTTATTTAACATATATTAACATAAATTTCGCCTCGTACACCATCCTTAGTTGTACAAGACTCATCGCGTGTCATCCGAACTAGCTTTCAAAACTGTCTAACTCAACTTATCCATACAAAATATTTATAACTCTTTGTATGCAAAACACCTAATGCATCTCACTGTCAAGCTTGTCTATTTTCGTTGAGTTGTAAGCGATTTTCAACCTTATTTCTTAGAAGTTTCTAGTACGTTTGAAAGGATATCGAATGGTGAGGGAGGCTTTTGGATGCATTCTGATCGTGTGGGCGGATGTGATCGTGAATTTGAATAAAATCTGCATAAGTTGTTGTGTATTTGATAATGCCACGATGTATGAGGGATGCGTAAGATGTGACAACTATGATGTGAACGATGGCCTTGCGGAACTTATAACATTAGGCTATCTTTTGAAGTTAGATTTCTCTATTAGAATTGAAATTTATAGGGGTTAATTTTGTACCAATTTTCGTACACCTTAATATCGATACCAATAATTATAGCATAGCATGTATGAGTGTATATTTATGTTATATTATTATATGTTATGTTGATATACATTTATTTAAGTTAGTTCAAACGTTGGGTAGGATTTCGAAACAAGAAATCTCTAGCATTATATCGGTAAATTTGTACACCTTGATTCGTCTATTAATGCCTAATGTAATGTCAAAATATATTTGTCTGTTTTGAATGCATGAACTTTCACATATTACAAATAGACATTTAGGCATGCTGTGCGGTACGCGTTACCCTTTTATGTAACGTTTTTTCAACATAGGAATTGTTTGATTCTGAATGCTCTAAAGGTAATATACTGAAAGGTGACTGTATGTAGATTAGCATCGTGTATTTATTCAAATCATGTTATCGATTGTGTCCTCAGTTCAAGGTCACCGTTTCTCTTCTGACACATCAAATAAAATCGCTATTTGCTTGTCGGTATCGTGTCGATAGAATTACTGTTGTCTGCGTTTGTGACTAGTCACGCCTTTAATCTTAACTTAATTCAGTTACAAGAAACGTTACTTCTCTTAACAATGTTTAAATCTCAGGTTTCTTAAGTCGCCAATAAAGGAATTGTTTAAATTGTGCAGTTCAGCAAAATGCAATGTTTATTATTGGGTCAAAGACATTACGAACTTATAATTGAAATAGGCTTCACGATTTGTTTAAGTATTGCGAAATGTCTATTGAATTCCTTTAAAAACGATATTTGTTAAGCTTGTATTAGTACTGTAAAGTACTAATAAATATTATAGACTTATGTTTAAGTCCTTTAACCATTTTTCTTCTATGAATACAATATAGCTTATGCATTATGTATACAATTCGTCATTGCTAATTTGTTCCTTCAGTGACCAAGGAGGTAATTTATTGTTATTGTTTAATAAAAGTGTTTGATGTCTTGTTAGAAATGACTTAATAATACGTGAGAAATATATGACACATTATTAAAACGCATACGGATAAGACACTTAATAAATTTTAAACTTTTCTTTTATGGTACTAACATGTCATGTTACGTGGGAAAATGTGGTTGACATGATTTATTTATGAAATTGTGCATGCGAAATCCTATGTCATAATTCGCATAAATTGTAGATGTCGTGTTTTGTCTGTAACTTCAACCATTTGTTTGCATTTCTGAACGAAGGTCTATCTACTTCAACAATATGCAACCATCACTCTTGTAACTGTTATTTGGTTTGTTTTTTATACTATCAAGTTTTGTATAAAATAAAAAACCGGTTTGTTTATAGAAAAAAACCTTTTCTATACTTATAACATATATGTTTTACATAATTGTTTGTATATTTTCATTGACGTTTAGAAAATACTGGATGGATTTTATAATATATAAATTTTACTTAACAGTTTGCGATTACTTATTTTGTTATCAATTAAAACAAAACAGCGGGGTGTCGCAATTTGTTTAGTTAATAAAAATAGTACATATCTATAAAACATTAATTTAAATTTGAAACAATTACAAAAACCGTGTTAACGTAACATTCTGTTACTTTAAAGTTAAATAAAGACGTTTTAGAAGTAAACATGAAATTTCATTACGTCTTAACCTCAGTTAAGCCTATACTAATGCAGCGGGCATTCAATTTACTTACCGTCCGATGGTATCACTGACTGTAATATATCTGCCGCTGTCTCGACGTCTGTGGCCGGCCTTTGTTCCGTACAGCGAACATCACTAACATTCTATTCAATATGTGCTTACATACTTCAGCTGCGTTAGGTGCTAGGACTATACGCATGTCAGCCCGCTCTGCTAACATCTCAATAGCCTGGCGACGGTTGTGACTGTCGCGCACCGACTTATTTAGCGAACTACGCTTATTAAGATTTATTTTGTTTTGAGACTTGTAACCGCTCAGCTGGTTTGTCGGCAAGTTATTACGTTGATGGGTTAACGATCGAGTGCATCAGTTGAGTTTCAATATATAAGTTTAAAAATATTATCATTTATTAGATTTTTTTAAATTTTGTAAGCGTCTCTTAATTTCATAGCTATCTGATCTGAAACATTTTTTTTATTTAATTTTTTGCGTTCAAAAACATTGTCTCTAATAGCAGTTAGGTGAATACTGAAGCTTTCCATATGATTTGCTTATTTGATAAAATTTTATGGTTTCAGGACCTACTTACTAAACCACTATGGAAGTAAATGATAATAATACTTCAGAACGCTTATTTTTAAAACAGTTCCATGCTAACTAGATAACAAATAAATTACATATTCATATTTTTCTTTTCTAAATACATACTTATAATTTATAGCAATACCTAGACATCAGAAATATACAAATGAATATCATATAGTATTTTTCAAGTGGTAGTCGAGTCCACAGCCATTGGCGAAAAAGGCACTTGGTTAACCATTGCACCAAATGGTCGTCGTATTACAATAACAGCGTTACATAATTTGGTCACAATAAGAGAGAATCCTAATAAGAGCTATTATCTAAGTGAAATTAAAAACGAAGGAAGTGTGCTTACCATAAAAAGCAAATAACAGGCTGTTATAGGCAGCGCAAAAACATTATAATTATTATAGAAAGTTTCAAAACGGTGTGTCAAAACTGAACGTAACACGATGATACGGGCGTGAATTTTATCTGATTAATAAGTAGCTATATAACCTGTAGGCATTTGTAATTATTAGGCAATTAGTATTAGAGTGCTTTTCTTTTCTCTAATCATATTCGCTCGAAGCAACACACAACTGTGGTACAACAATATAAAACAATTAGACAATCATTTTTTATTTGTGTAATGGTTGTTCATACTAAGTCATGTGCGACTATATATTAAGTATGATAACAAGAGAGAATACCAGGAAATTTTTACATAAGTGATATAAAAAGGAATTAATCCATCTTATTATGAAATTTTAGTAAAAGGCGTAATAACGAGATTACTGGGCTAATGAGTCTTAACATCTTGTTACTTAAAGTGTGGAGCATTGGTATAGTGCATCTATGTCAGAAGTTTGGCTTCAGAGCAAAGTTTCGGGTAACAGTGCTGTGTTCTCGGCTGGCGTTTCTCTTTCCATTAGGAGTGTGTCCAGCTCATCTTACTACTTCATAGTATAAAAAAGTAAGTGTGTTGTCTTTACCAAGAGCAAAGCTTTCTTAATTCTAAAACATAGTGTTAAAATAAATTGAATACTGGTCACACTAACACACAGATGAAAGTATCCGATAACCAAAAATATGTTCACAATAGTAATTGCAAATCCTCTTCGTGAGACAAAGGTGTTGCAATAAGTAAATAATTTATAGGAACAACGAGCGGCTTCCCGAATCACAACCAATATGGTATTGCGTATATAATGGGGTACAGGCGTTTCGCGTATTGTTAGTTAGGATATTACCAAGTTTGGTCGGGGAATGCGACAGATGTTCTGGACAAAGGTACGCGCAGTAATTGCTTCGGGTGATAGTAGGTAACAAGCGATGTATTTGTTAGTGGGAAAATATTGCTGCAGGCGTTCAATATATTGGTGCAAATCCGAAAGCCGCGGATGACGTCACTTTTATCAAAGAAGGTTTAACTTTGGAATTAAAAAATTATTATTTATTTTGCGTTTTAACTATTTTTATTAAGTTTTAGAATAGCTCTTGGAATTGTTATAGCCCTACTAGTGCGAGATCTAATTTCAAAAAAAATTTAAAATAACGATTTTCGTGGGACATACCTGCGTCATGCTAAATTTAAAGTGTATGGACAGGGTAGTTATAACGCATCAAAGATATGGCCGCCGGGCTTCTTCTATTATGGGGCTGTTTAAATATCTACTAGACTGATTTACTTGAGTAGGGTATCAAATGAAAGGTTATTAATAAGCATTATTGTATTCCTAGGGACAATTAATGTTGAGTACTTACTTAGAAAGGACATATTTCCAAAAGACGTAATTTGAAATTTCAAAAAAAAGTTTTCTTCTTATGTGAAAATTCTATTATATCTTGAATAAAAATAACCAAATTCATTAATAATGCTTTCACATGTACTATTCGTGACCGGAGAATTATTTTTTAAAATAAAACAACGATATTCTCAAGCTATTGACCACTTTCCTCAATAGATCATTATTTTCTATATCAGTTTTTAATTTTAAATGTCTTATTACAAATATCAATAACGTCTAAATGTTTACCTTAAACACTTACACTTCACAAGATAAGCTGAATTAGCGCCAGCACAAACATTCACCGTATTCTATGGTTCCCATAATATTTGTGAAGAAATAAACCACTACATCAATCGCACTGAATGCCTGTTGGAAAACTAAACAAAACTCTTATAAATTATTACCGTATTTTTTTCCCACGATACCTGTTTGCTGGTTGCTGGACTACAAAACGACATACTATTATAATTAAGTAGATTATTGTAATGTGTATGCTAATACGTACTTTTTGCTTTTAAAGTACTCAAAAGGTTTGATGGTTTAAAGAAGGTATCTTTTAGGCGCAAATAAGTCATATGGGTATCCATAGACCTCGAGAAGACGGGCCATTGGATAAGTCATTCTTTTACCGACCCAAACCTGCTATGGCCGGTCTTACCGTTTTAAGTGGGGTATCAATTTAGTGATTTTTCCACCAACAACGTCAATACAACATAAATATATAACCATCTTGCAAGCGAGTAAAAGATTATACAGCTATACGTGTATCAACACAAGCGTTAAGTGAAAAGGTTAGTAAATACCAGCAATATATGAAAACCGCTTGAAATCTGTGAATAAATGGCTCGCTCGGCGCGTGGGCTCGAGGAGTCCCGCGGCGCGCATCTGTTCCCCACTGCATAAATAACGAGTACATCTCAGCTCCTGGCTTTGATAAATCCTTCACTATTCTTCTTTGTGTAGTGCTGACTTAAATGTATTGTATCCTGTGAAAGGATTAACCGGTAGCGGACTAAACGAACGTGTTTACAAACTGCGTTGTGGTTAGTTATGTTTTGATAGCATGAATGTTTCTATAGATAATATGATTTTATTCATTTTGTTAGCTTCTTCTCTAATAAATAAAGCTGAGTTTAAATTTTTTTGTTAATGTGAAATTTATTTGTTTGATTTTGTAAATAGTACCTACCTATAATAAGCATCTCATGGTAATTATTTTTGTCAGGTTTGAATTTACTTAAATAACGCGTCGTACCAAAAGCCTAGATTACGATGATTGAATTGTGAAGAATAAAGAATCAATTTGTTATATTAAATTTATAAAAATGAAGTTAAAACTAAGAACAAATATAACAACGATTGGGACACCTACGGTTATTATACCGTGCATGAATTTGTTGTACAGCAAACGATTAGTTTCATTAAGAAACTAAACAAACCGAGTCTTGTTAAAATAATGGATATTTATTTAACAAATGTAACAATCTAGGATTACGTCTAGCTCGTGTTCGCTGACAGATTTATGCCATCAGGTGTGTTAAATGGATGCAAAATGTAGATTCTAAGGATTGATCAACCTCAATTGCGAGACACGAGGTGAATTTTAAGTGATTTAGTTAAAATCACGTCCTACGTTGAAGTGTATATTTTCAACACTTGTAGTATTACTATATTTAAATGAAAATATAATTGATTACTTACAAGTATTAATAGATACAAAGGTTTAATAGACTTAGATAATCTTTTTTTAACGTTTCCAAAATTGATTGAAATTTAAAATAATTGGTAGATATGTCTTTTATTTCTCGAAAAACGTTACACTTACGTAATTATAGCTGTAAATCATAAGATAAAGAAATGAAATAATTATTATTTTAAGTCCAAATTCATTCTTCAATTTTATGTGAATAAAATATATTCTTATGAAAAATAATGGTTATTTAAATATATGATACATTATTAAGAATACAAGTCTTTTTATACACAAATCCAGTCATATCTCACATGTCAAGAGTAAATCAATCCGACCAGTAGCTCTTACAGAACATATTTGACACGAGATAAGAGAAATTCACACTTCAATAATCTGATACCTAATACCTTGCATAAGATATTAGAGAGTAATTTTCTGCTTCACAAACTGACTTTAACACACTTGATGTGTCAAAAGTGACACAATGATTTATACCGTATCACGTTGTAAATTGAGTTTAATAAGTATAGTTACAGGGTTACTGGTTGTCGACTAGCTAGGATGACCTTTGATGGGTTATAAGATACTTCAATGCTAATTGATTTGACTTTGGGACAGTTACAGAACTTGTCTTCCAATTGTTTAAAAATAATAATTAAAAAAGTAAAATCTTGTGCATTGACGTCCATAGATATATTTCCGAAAGAAAAAAGTCGTCGAGGAATTCATTACTTCCTCAATCAATTCTATTATCAAATAGTTTGATGTATTTAGGATGTTGAGCTGATAGTTGGATGGAGATGGATTATTAAAAGAAATTTAAAAACAACTCATGGAATACGCTTGTAAGATTTTATTAGAAGAAGTTAGAACATAAATAGCCAAGTGAGTGTTTTATGATACTAGCAAATCTTACAAATTTATGGGTTTTAGAACTACGACCGAAATTTTCTAGGAACACAGTATTAATGTTTGTTTTTAATTGTTCTTTTTAATAGAAGTAAGTCCAAGTCATTTTATTTTAATAATTTCCATATTGTATAAAATATATTGCTAGCGAAATTTTGTACTCATTTTAGATCACAACTTGCTACCTGCATAGTGCATACCGTACATATTATGCGACACTTGTACAAAGAAGAAACCACAGATAATATTCGAGATGTAAGATAGAAAGCAACCCTGTCGATCTACGGCTATCAGATCGCGAGCCATACCTGACTACTGTCCAACGTTTATGGGTCCCTAGTAGGTTGATATTATTGAAATATTATACGGTGCTTATTTTATATGAAAATCTCATATTTTTCGATATGTTTGTTTTATATTGTAAATACTACGTTAAAATTGCAAGATCAATATATAATCTGTAGATTATAAACTATTGAATGATTATTGAAGTTGCAATACTGTATGATGTTTTAATAGAAAATAGTCAATATAGTTTTATTGTATTAAAATTCTACTTCTAATATTTTATTATTGTATTATATTCTTAATAAGTCGACAACTGCAGAACTTTGTTTTTTCAATATTTTTCTCCGTAAATAAATTAGGAAATTTAATGTAATTAACATCTTAATATTATATAAAAATAAGTAACAATACCTAAAACAATGTTAAAGCATTCCTACGTATCATTCCTAATTTCACAAAAACATGTTCTAAGAACTTCTTTAAAAAACAAATACTTTCGTCTCTAAAATTGGCGCCATTTCTAAGCATCACAATTAATACACTGATACTGATGTAACTTCCCGTATCTGTGCAATAACACATCGCAGATTTTATCTCCATCTATCAGTCTTCCGCTGTCGCAGAGCCTATGCTCTAAATTAAATTAGAAAGCCGGACATATCGATTTTGTGCCTATTCCACGTAATTAATACGCGTAGGCTAATTGTCCGCGTTCGGTCATCACTATTATCTTGTTACGTGTGTAAATAAATTTACTAGAACGCCGTTGCATTTTTATAGTATTGTCAATTATCTAGCTTTTTTATATATAAACATGAGGCAATCGAGCATTCGAGCCAAGTGATGGTAAATTAATGGCTCTGGAGTAAGCTGCCGTCATTTTTAAGAAGATATACACTTTCTTCTTTAAGCAACCTAATTGAGATTGCATCGGAATTACCGTGTGAGAAAGTTGATTCCACATTGTCGAGGGTCTTTTGGTTATTATACATTAGTATGTACTGTTCTCAAATGTGATATTAATAAAATATATTATCCATTTGATGTTTATTGTATACACTCGATCTTTAAACTATTGTTAATCTTTATTTAGGTTTCTAATTATGAAATGCCAGGTGCATTTCATAATAAGGTAAAAAAACCTGTAGACAATAAATGATCACTGCAAATGTTTAATTAATAGTTAAAATAATTATCAGCACTCTTTTTTATTCTATATTTCACACATTCTTGACCTTGGCCACTTCCAGAAAACGTATCATGTAAGCCATTCTAGCCCACACATTTTGTTGATAAATTTAGAGGCAGATTCGCTTAGAGGTAATAAATTTCACAAGATTACCGACTCTGTGATTAATAATGAAGCCAGAACAAAAATGAAGAGAGCCGATCGATCAACGTGGGTGTTTAATTTGTTCGGCTGTTCATTTATCTTGGACGTTTAGTAACCTGTAATGGTACAGGGTAATGCGAGGGTAGGGTAATAGTGACCTCGGCGAGATTTACACCTGACGTCATTTGAACTTTACGGGTTAATTATGCGTGCCTTGTTGTATTCTAATTTCCATTTATTGATCGATGAGTCAGAGTATCCTGTAACATAATTATGAAATTATTTACTAGTATTAAGTACGTAAGATTTGTTCCGTTGTTTGAGGCTTATTTTTTTATAAGTTGTGAATTCAAATTTGTCGTATATAATATTTATTTTCTTCTAACAAGTTATATAATATTATTTCATTTTACCATAACAAACCACACATTTTCTCATTAAAAATAAAAATATACATTATAAAATGGTACATCGCTATTTTAGCTGCAAATCGGCAACAAAAAGCTTATGTAAAGCAGCTTACAATACAAGTTTCTTAACCTGCCGTTAACGATACGATCGCGTATCGCCAAATCTTTATCGTCACGTAATCGGAACGTGCTAATTAATATTACCCTTGTTATGTCTAACGTTACATTGAAGTGTCATTTTTGCATTCTTGTTGTATGAAGTTACTTATATACAATATTTATAATGTCGGTAGTATTTATTTTAGAGGATAAAATTAAAAAGATTAACCGTTGAGTGTAAGATTAATTATTAATTTGGAATTTCATAAATTCAAGAAAACAACGTTAAGTATATCAATCTGATATTTTGAAAAAAAAGCACACAAGCAACAAACACGCTTTAAATTTAAAAATAAATAGTTTAAGTTCATGATTGTAGTAGGTAAGAAGAAAGATTAATCCTTGCCCAGTGCTTAAAACATTAAAAAAATACTGGACGAAAAATTATAAAGTAAACATGTTAAGTTTAAATCTTTCTCCTTCTGTTTAATCTAAAGCGAATAATGAGCTTTAAAGCCCATATTAGTATGGTACTGAAAGCTCATATTTACAAACGTTAAGAGATTTAAAAGTTAAGTTTGACAACCCTATTCAATACATACAGTTAGGGCACGCGCTGCGCTGCGCGTGCGCCGCTCTAATTTCGCAACTCGAACTCGGGGCTAGAGCCAGCCACCGCCTCGTCATTCCTTATCTGTTATCACTGTGCACATAGAGCACACTGTATTTATAGATTGCACTTCATTATACATTCAAATTCAGAATTCATTTCGGATAGAAATGAATGCATGAAAGAATTTAATTCATATTTAATTTATTTTAAAAGGGTCGCCACTATGATTTACCTATACTAAATCTAGGGGTATTTTCTATACTAAAATTAATTTTTCTTATTACCATGGCCATTATACCAGGCCGCCAATTGACGAAGCTGTAAAACCCGTTAAATTTTGTAAATGTTTAGTATTAAATTTATTTCAGTTAAAATCTATTAATTAATTTCGTTACATATAGATGCGGCACAGACATAAACACAAACTTAATTTTATTTCAAAACTTGAATTAACAATCAAACTTAATAATTTACAATATAGTGTTTAGAAGTACCTATATTTCGAAAATATTTTTTATGACGTTTTATTAATAATAATTTGTTAAAAGTGGCCGGTTTGTAATTATAATCTTAGGAAAATTTTCAAACAGGTAACATTATAGTATTTATTAAAGTATCCTTTTAACTATAACTCCGGTACAATTGCGACAGTGAAAGGGAGGGTTGCTATCTATTTTACTCGGTACACCTACATCTTCGCGCGCGTGTGCTGTACTCACTGTACCGGTGCATAAGGGCTTGCGCATACGCTGGTTCCGGGACACGTTTGCCAAAACAAATCCTTAAGGTCATCAAATATCGTAAACGACAAACAAAAAATTCTAAGCTAGGCTACATCGATGTATTGCAGTCAAAAATTTCCAATATCTTCTAAAAAGTTCGTTAATTTAGAATTCAGTTTTGACTAGTTTAATACCTTTGGAATACTTTTGAGGAAGACAGTCAAGGAGTAGCGTATGTTTTAAAGGAATAACAGGAATCCCCGTGTGAACAGGCCCTAAGAGTGCATATTGCAACAAGGGTGAGTGCCCTAGGCGTGCCCAAGGCGACGCAGGAATTAATAGCCATTCGGCGGTCTACATCTTGTCCATTCCTGACTTGTACGATGCTTGTAAGTGCTCTATATAGGGCTCGATTACGCGGAAGCCTTTAGGAATTACCGTTTTGTAAGTATGATAGTATCAGATCCTCACATAACTCAGACGGTGGGATGTAACGTTGCTTTAATGTTACACGGCGGGGTAAATAAGTTCGTTAAGAGGTTTTGCTAACAAAATGACAATAACATTTTGTTCGATAGTTTATCAAAGTATATAATATATATTATATAAAATTAATTATTTCAATTGGAGAAAATATTGTTTATATTAAAGTTAAGTCTTAAAAAAAGTTGTACAAAACTTTTTGTAGTGTTGAAAATAATAAGCTTATTAATCATGCGTAATTAATTACGTAGAATCGTGCTAAGAAGTCCCTTGCCATCAGACCTTTGAGGCGATGTTAAAAGCACGAACAATAATTAAGGCACGCGCCGAATATCGACATCAATTAATAGAGAAGATTCAGACAATGCATGTCGTAACAAACAATTATCTTAGCACCGTTACAATATACGAAACGCATAAATCTGGTCCAACCCTGAAGTCGAAGGTTGTCCCTAATTATACCTTTCGAATGAGACGTCATTTCCTCGCACTTGCGAAATATTAAATTCAAAAAGACTTTTCGCATTCGAAGGTGTGAATTTAAATAATTGCAATAATCGCAGTGATGGACTGACATGCGAAGTTAATGAGTGGTTTCGCAGCGTTTTGGGCGCGAAGAAGACAGCAGGACGACTTTTTAAATGCGACCGCCCGAGAGATCCCGCCAATATTTTTAAATTTGGAATTTATTTTGACATTCAGTGACTTTGACATTGAGTGGTAAATTATTTTTAAGGTTTTATTAATCTGTAACGGAAGTATTTTCAAAATAGAATATAATAAGACAAGTAAGTATATGATATTATATTATATAGAAAACTATTATGGTGAATATTTGAATGAACACCTTAATCACAATATTTTACTATATCAAATGACCGTCGGACCGATTTATATTAGGTAGTTTGTATGTGTATTTAATTTGTAAAACGACGTCTAGTGGAGGCAATTATCACAATCGATCTACATTCACATCTATTTTGCATAACATATAATTCATTCTCGAATATCAGTCAACAGCCGTCCGGACTTGTCTACACACGGCCGCAGCCCGATTCACATGATGAATGCGTAGTCTTAACCGACTTGACAACTCATTTTCTCGTTATAGATTCCATTACCAAACACTCAAATTACACACCGATATTACCTTCGCAATACCAGGGCATAATAGTAGCCTTATTCATACAGCCATCATTATTTTCTGTCTTGCAACAAGGCAAAAACAATCAATAAAAATAAATCATTTAAATAACCATAAACACATATTACAATACGGCAACATTACATCTCCTAATGATTTCGCTAACGAATCATTGAAAGTGGTCGGATCGCGTGCGCGTACGTCGCTCGCGATCTAATCGACGCTCGCTGTAGTGGTGAGCTGCGCCTGTGTGCGTGCAATGCGGCCATAATAATATGAAAGTGTTGTCCGAACCCCGCCCTAGCCTCGGGCAATGCTCAGTGTTCCATTTACATCTGATCCGATACTTTATTAAGCTTTCTGTCAAGCTTCCAAAGAGCCGTAACCGACAATTTTATTGTTCACGACCATAGACGATTAAATAAATGCTCCGTAATGCCCTAAAGTTTAACATGAATTTTCAATTATACATTACCTTCTTTCTTCTAAGATTTTTTAACTGAAAAAAAAATCTTAGCCAATCATATCAACTGTTAGGCTTATAAATATAATATCATCACGCGTGCTTATAATATTTATGATAGCTGTCATCTTCAATATTTTTGAATTATGATGATCGTGAGGTGCCGACATTATACACCGATGTTCTATTAAAATTTATAAGGCTATTACAATAAACAGTTTAAACGCGGCACGGACATTAAGAAGACTAACGAAGTAGCCTATAATATTAATTATACGGTAAATAAATCTTAACAACTTTCTGCACAATTATCTCGAGTTTCCGATGACTTTTCTTGGTATTCAAATTGTTATGTAATCTTGTAAAATTGAATAAAGGCTCAATAGAAGGAGAATGTTATTTTTCTCTAAACCAAATAGGGGATGATGGCTGATCGTTGGGCCCCAATATATGTTTCGAGAAATTGCATATATAAAATATGTCATATATAATATAATGTGTTGTTAAGTCTCGACGAAATATCAGAAGCGCGATTTATAATTCGGCGCATAAGGCGCTAAAAAGATATATCGTACATATAAAACAGGCTGCTTACAATGAACTAGTTGCGACTAGCGGCTTGCTACATAAAATGTTCCTTTATTTTTTTTAAAGTCAAATCATGATATTAAAGTGTTTTTCTCCTACAAATCAATTACTAAAATTCAACTATATTTTTATAAAGCCACATGTAGCTCGGACGTAAAATGACAAGCATTTATGAATTATAATTTATAATATTTTTTTATATATTAAATTAAAGTGACTGTGTAACACGTTAATTCGTTAAGACAGTTCTATATTATAGTTTATAATACAACGTGTATTTAGTATTATTAGTATTCAAACCAAAACTTCAAAAAAGGTTTTCATTCAATAGCTTGATAACATTCATTATACAATCAAAAGTACAGACATTAGTTTGATTGATGAGCCTAATTTGTGTTGTGATAACGAATTACTTAATATAATTTCCTACTATTGTCGCGACTGTAACAATATTGATTATGATTGCTGTCAACAGAACTGTGCGACAATCAGTTATTCAATATACATCATCGCCCACTCAATACCAACACCGCTACCGGATTTAAACAATACCAACGTTTCAATTGTTTTCAAATAATTATACAGCTTTGTCTCCGAGACCGTCTTGCCCAAGTTAGTCTTTAAATTGCTTAATAAATAATTCGATAAAAAAACCTTCCGTTTTCAAATTATATAAATCGCTTTATAAGAGCCAAGATGTTTCATTATTCCAGTATTATTTTAAATATAATAAATTCGTACAACTTGATCCAACAATTATCCCTATCCGTTCAATCAAGCAATCGATTTCAAAACGGCCGGCATCCGATTTTCTAAAACAGATGTCACAAATTCGAAGACAAAGGCTCTCTCATCAAATTACGTAAGCGCAATCTTTAGTTATGGACCTTGACGGTTCAATTGAAACGTTATCTTGATTTACCAATATTTTTCTATCAATTGTTTGGTGTTGCGTCAGCCGCACGTGCGCTCGTCTTATTAGGAATACTATATAATTAGTCAAATTGGTAAGCGGTAATGCATTTGCCTTGTCCGATTTGTGTAATGTAATAATCAAGGGAATTTAATTAGTGACTCATTACATGCTTGGGGTAAGGACGTGGTTGGTTACGGTTGAGAAATTAGAATACTGTTTTTCTTGAATTAAGCGACGACAAATTTTATCCAGATTCTAATAATATTGTCTTAATGAATAATATAACTGATGAATAAATAAATTTAGAAGATTCTACCTATTACTGTATCGTATTTCATGTTATGATCACTTTATTAAAATAAGAGTGAGAATGCTGTTGTAAAAAACACGCAAACCAAATATAGATTACATGTTCACTATAGTGATGAGGAAATAAGTCTTCTTAGTAAAGAAATATATTAAATATATGAATGAACTAGTAACAGGAGTTTCTAAGGAAACTGCCTAAGAAGAAAAGTAGCAAGACAACTCAGTAAATCAGCCATGAGTCTATAGAGCACAATGCAGTGCCGGCGGCTAGCCGAGCAAAACCAGGTGCAGTAATTAGACTTAACAATGTAACTCTTAAACAATCTCGCTAGCCAGATACCATCTGCTAAATTGTGCCTATTGCCCTTGAATAGTATTGCCTTTATTTTCATAATTACACAGATCGATAATGGCTGTTTTGTTCGATCGAATATTCGTAAAGTAGACGTGCAAGTTTACGTTTTAGCCTGTAATTGGCTTCTCTTTATCTTGACTTTGAGTTAATGGATCTCACCTCTCTTTGTTGTTTAAGAGTATGCTTAGTAACTGAGCATTGGGCACAAAGATACAACTATATGTATAAGTGAATATATTGAATAAACATGTCCACAAAATAACGTTTAAAAACTGTAAACTGACTAACGTAATATTTGATTCAAAATTTGATATAGCGTATGTTAGCGTTGTTTTGAATCTGTGACACGTAAGTAATAAATTGTGATACATTGCAGCCTTACAGTAATGTAACTATGGAAAAAAAGGAACTTTATATATAATACAAGAAAACTTTTTCTTAATTTTCAGCCAAATGCGTTTATCTATAAAAAGCACAACTTGGCCTGTATAGTTGGTATTATATATTAAAAAAGATAGCTTTAAATTTTCGGTCCAACGGTTTTTCGGTGAACCTTCTATTGCACATTTACATTGACGTAAATCCCAGTGTCTTCAAAGAATTGCACATCTGTAATCATAAGACAAATCCAAATATAACTAAGATAAGACATATAGTATATCAATTGCATAATTTTTACCTTAAAGGTCAAGGTTAGACAGCCCTTTACCTTCACAAGGACTAAGAAGGAACTGAATATTTGGAAAAACCGCAAAGTTTATTATAGTGTGGCGAGGGAAACAAATGACTCGGAAACATTTATCCTTCTGCAGTTCAAAATAATTTTAACATACTTGTGTCACACAGCTTTTGAAGGACACCTAGTGTTTCATCGAGGAATTTTTCCTCATTGCTCAAGATGACCGGAAAGTCCGACTGACTATTCAGTAGGTTGTACCAAGATATGCGTTGACTGTGAAATAAAAAAAATACATGAATTATTTACCCATATGCAAATCTTGATCCAATATTTATTCGGATCCGTCCAAATGTTTATGTTTTTATATTTTTTGATACGTAATTTAATTTTTTTCTACAGTATAGACTATAGGGCGACTTATTTTACGTTAAATTAGTTATCAAATTGATTTATTAATACATTTTATGTACGAGAGTGTTAGAACAAAAAACATTTAGGCTAGGAACTAGGATAGTAGTCTTTATATACTTATATTTGTAGTTATAAACATAATATGTTACGTAAATGTAGCATGAGTGATTAATATCAACTTTTTGAATACTGGTATAATAAGGTATACCCATTATTCTAATAAGTTCTCAAATATAAAGGATATAGAGGGGACTGCAATTTCCAGTTGTACATTTTACACACGTCAGGGCTACTATCGATATTTTATTAAACCATTATCTACGTCTGATTATATCATTCGTATAATGTATAGCAAAGCAAATAACTAAACCAATATATTGTCCATTAATGTCAACAGCTGTTCAATAAATAATGGAAATTATTATGTATATTGTGAATCTAGTACTTAACACTACTAATTATGCTTGAATGTGATTTGTATTTTTCATATATTAATATGCTTTTAGTAATCTTACTATAGCAAATATAGTTGTGTTAGTGTTCGCTAGTACCGTGTCTATGTTATCGTCAACAAATCTTTTATAAGCTAACCGGAAAATATGTTTCAAATCACTTGATAAACTCTTATAATATACGAATAAAAATAGTTATGATAATCGAAATGCATATGACGCATACTCGTTTATATTTACAATAGTAGAATTGAATGCAGTACAGCTATGTTTTACCACCTTTAAAATAATCCTCAAAGCTCTCTTAATAGTACTTATACAGATAAATAAACCGGCGGAACCACTTTCGCAGTTGTAATCTGTTGAACAAACATAATGACACTAATATCGAATGATTGACAAACATACATTAGCAACGAACAATTAATTATCATTAAATAGACGCAAAAGTATAGAGATCTTCGTGTTTAAGACGGCATTGAGACGACAATGAGTAGTATTAAATCATAACCAGTCTTGTTTGACACCCGATATAAGGCTATAAATTATTATGTGTACAGAATTCGTCGAGGGATCAAGATTAATTGGTTATTGGGTGGGTTAGGAGTCACGTTTGCGTCGACCGGCCACGACCGGCACCCAATGTGGCATTCCTTCTGTCAAACTTACCATCAATCGAAAGGAAAAAATACTCGGAATATGCAAGGACACGCTGCTAAATACTAAGAAAACGTTTGGAAAAGATGCCCATGGTGATAAACTGTGTTGCGTTAAGGTTTCTTAATTCAAAATGTTATACTTTCCTTAACTATTTCTATTTGATCTAATAAGTTAGCCTTTTAAATACCTTTTTGTGTATGGAGCCAATTTCTTTATTTATTTGTCAAATAACCATAACGTTGTAGTACCATGAACCAAATTAATTATGCATTAAAGTAACTTGGTTCCCAGTTTTCATATTATTTTAACTTTGAATCATAGTACTAATCATAGTAGATACTTCGTGCGAAAAAATGTATAAAATAATTATTGCATTATTTATGAATAATTAATATTCGGAAGTCTTAATTAAACGCTGTAATTGCAGTTATTCAATGACCTTACATGTCTTACAAGCGTATTGACAAATTGATTGCTAAAGATTATTATTAAATGAAATTATGTTGAAAGCTGCAATAAATGAATAAAATACTTAATAAAACCAATGTTCCAATTTATTAAAAGACATATAAAACATTATTTTTACATAAGAATATAGGATTAAAAATAGTCATATTTAAAAATGTGTGATTATTGTAAGTAAACTATGTATTACCATTTATCAAGTCATTACAGTATAATACCGAATTACTATTACCTACAGATGAAAAGGAGCTCGCTTATTCTAAAGAGCCATTTGATTTTAAACCTTGTTTCTTACACATAAGGTTTGAATAAGAAATCAGTTAGGTTCTGTAACTGTAAGCGTATACGATGTAATTGGCTATTAAAATTGGAACAAGTGAAAACTGTCAAAATTTGAAATGTCATGCAGAGACCTTGCTCCAGTGGCGAACCCGTTAATTATATATAACATTTAACGTGCAAAACTTTTACTTCAGCTTCTGTTCGCTACTACATAATACATATTCCGTCTTGTTAAATGTAGTTCAAAATCGAATGAGTTATTTACGGCACCTTATAGAGCTAAAATTAACAATATGATTTATTGTTTTCATTATGAATTACCAAAACGGAACTAATGTTATTACTATGATATATCGATTTGACACAGCTTTTTGTTTATGCCAGGGTGTTGTAATTGAGCAGTAAATGACGTCTATAAAAGGGTTGTTATAACTTTATGATAATTTATTGTACGGTTGCATGGTGTCAGTATTAAATGAATTTCATACTGTTTCTGTGTAGTTGACTTTTTATCGAATGTACTTTATTAAATATGATAAGAGGATTTTTAGAGGGTGAAATGATGATTGATGATTATTTATGAAATGGATATCCTGAACTAATATATCATTGAATTTGACGAAGAGTACAGTGTGTAACATGTAGCTCATTAGGATTTACTGCTGTTGCACTACAGGATTTAAGCGTGAGCTCTTCGCTACTATGTACTATTTAATAATACAATATACGACAAACATTATACTTTCGTCGTGTAATTATTTTATGTAATTTTATGTAATATGAGACACTATTTTGAGCATACCTGATTTACGTGTCAATATCGAAATAACTGTTCTCGAACATTAATTATGTAATATTAATGGCACGTAATTTTCCGGTACGCGCGTCCTTGATGCTGGAATCTTTGACGAACTGATGTCAACGTATCATTATAATTATGCCTCACTTAGGTCGATCGCAAGGTCACCAAATATATTATTGGGAACAAGGCTGCTGTGAAATTTTCAACTGATTCAACTACTATAGTAATTATGCTTATCTTAGTGTAAGCATTCATAAAAGTTTTTTGTTATTCTAACTGTGTATTCAAAATGCCTCTAAAAGACAGAAAAAGATAGACATCGTCCTTCAAAACTATTCCAAGCCTCATAGCAACTATTGGTATACCTTAGGAATGCAAACACACTCTGACTAGTATCTGAATAAATAGATATTTTTATTAAACTACTTATTTCAAACTTGAAAGCGCCTTTAGGGCGGGCGGACACTCTTCATAGTTAAGTGAAATAAAGTAAATCGAAGGTTCAACAGTATTTATAATAATAACAATTACAACATTATCCTTATAACGATCGTTACTTCTGATAAGCAGTAACTACCTTCCAAAAAAATATGTGTCGTAAAATAAAAAGACCGATCGTACTTTTATGGCAGGATATTATGTTATTTCCTTTCAATTAAGAAGGAACAATATTGACAAGGTAGGTATTGCAAAATATTTTGAAAGTGTATCTTATTATAATTAGTCATTTGACTAGTTGGTAGGCCTTGACATTTATGTATCTGATATCAGTTATCTGTTGCAGTTTAAATTTTCAAATTTTATCTTTTTAATTTCAGGATCAATGACAATTCACTGAATAGTATATTATCTTAAATTACACAATTTAAAACATAATCTTAAATTAAGCTTATGTAGTATTAGTGTATACATTAAACCTAATAGTTAAATAAATTATATATTAAAAAGCTCAAGCAGTTTATCAAATCGAATCTATGATATCAATAAATTTTCTCATATTGCATCGTCAACCGTAGCGTCAAGTAACGTCTTTCTTAAGCAAAGACTACTAAAATATTTTATGAACAAGTTTACAAGGTGTAATTACCGACTCAATATAGATAAGAATAATGGTCAAAAATCGTGCGCCAGCCGAAGGTCGCAGGCCGATCGGTCACCAGAACAATGGGCATCTATTGTAATTACTAATAAGTTATGAGTTGGGCAACTGATAACTCCGGAGATACGCATCGGCCAGTATAACTTGACCCCTGTCATTTACTGTTTACGAGTTTATAGGCGATAATATTTTGGATTTGGACATTGTCCGGTGAGGTTGGTGTTTCTTTAACAAAATAGTGTATATATTAGGTATACAAGAAGAAAACGCAAGCTTTTGTTGATTATGTTACCTACCAAAGCTACGATAACTCAATATTAGTCCAATTTGAAGTTATAGCTTAATGCTATGGGTATATTATTAATTCGTATCTATTTATTTAAAAAAAATTAATTTTAATGTTTTTCGCCTATTTCACTATATTTTATTGACGGTACCGTAAACTTATCCAATACAACATTGGTGTCCTGTCCTGTTTCATGGATCATGATCCGGTTTAAAGGAAATTCTTTAAAATACCGATATAACTGGTTCACTAGGTAACAACTAACTTTTAATGGATTCTTGTATACTTTCAATTTCGTATTTACCCGTTGCAATAAAAAATAAGTGTTCACTACTACCAACCACACAAGGCTAATAAATTGCGTGTTTGAGCAATAAAGCTGTGTCCGAGATCTAATTCTGATCGTTTTCAATTCGATATCGATTTCATTGTTAATGTCGTATGCGGAAGGGGCCGATAATTACAGTTTTGCACGTAACTATTGTGCAATGATGTCGTGTTGCCTAAAATGATGGCTGATTGTTAGATTGGATTTTTGGTTGCAGTTAACTGCCGTAGACGTTGTTATGTAAAGAGCGAGCGGTGCCATGTGGTCTTGACAATGGAGTCTTTTACGGAATCTAGCTTTAGTCTGCGGCTTTACTCGCGTAATTTCTGTGCCGGGGAAATATCGAGATTATCCGGGGTCTAATCTGCCTGCATGCCAAAGATCAGACAGAGTGTCAGAGTGACAGACATCCAAATACCTTACTTATAAACATTAAAATTTATACTATCAGTAAGATATTTTGCAGGTTTTAGAGGTTTTAGGACATCGCATTGAATGAATATTTTATGAACGTATTTAAGAAATTAATAAATACCTATGTATGTCTTAAGTACATCCTGCATTACGCTAATCCTTGTTTCAGTTTATAAGGTCCTCAACCCGAAGAGTCTGTCAGTATCTTTAATATTATATTATGGTATGATGATGATGATGATAGTATGGAGTAAATTTACTGATCCTTAACGCTTTCAAATAATCTCACTTCTGAATTAGCATAGCTTTTGTGGCAAGAAAACTTTCACAGGTATGACATATTGCATGGAATAATTTCTGATGGCATATTTTTTTTAAGAATAACAAATTTACCTTCTCAGAAAGATTATAAAATTCACTCTTGGCTACACCAAACTGTAGGCAATTATAACACGAAATAATCAATATTCGTAATTAAAAACAAATAAAATACACTAGCTTAAAGTTTATTAAATTTAATCTTAATTTTTAAACAAAATTCTTAATATTCAATTATAAATTCGCGTATTATAATCATTTTTGAAATTTTTAAAGTATTAAAATAAACAAGTTTTTTATAGCTTAATAAATTTTATGTTTTAATTTAGTGTAGGAGTGCTTCCAAGTAAGAAATTGTTCCGGCAGTAACCAGAGCATTATTGAAGGTCGTCTTACATCAGTGATATCATGCCTCCTTACCGAACGGTCGATAAACGACTTTTTAATTAAACAACCAACTACATTGCTCGTTACATAAGCTTACTTTATTGTTGCTTTTAAGACATCTTACGTTAACGGTAATGTACTGCGAATATAATTAAATACGTGATCTGTAATAGTTATAATTCAATTCGATTTATTCGTGGAATGTATCTGCAGTTGGACAAGAATTCTTTGGAATTTGAATTTTTATGCAAGTCTAAAAAACCTATTGTCATATCGATTAAGAACTTAACAACAAAAATATACGGAGGAGGTATGATTGATTTAAACATGTTTTAATAAAAATACTTTCAGATTTTAATTTTAAATCTTCATTTTAAAAGTTCTTTTTATACCGTTTAGTATGTTTTCATCGCAAACAATACTATGTTCCAGCCTTGATTTTTAAGGTATGCTGTGCACATTTTGAAAATCTAAGCATACTTATAATCTGTAGAGAGGTCAATTCTGTACATTAAATACAATATTCCGAAAATAACTATTAGGGGGTGATTTTGGGATCGATAGGTACTGTTGCCAAAAAGCTATAAGTACAATAGAAAAGTAAATTTTATTTTGTTGAACAGTTGATTTTTTAAGAAAAACTACGGTAACGCGGACGAAGTCGCAAGCGACAGCTAGTCATAAATATTTGATAAATACATACCTATACCTGTTATATAATATGCTTTATACTTGTATAGTAATATATTTTTCTAATACCAATAAATGATTCATTGATTCCACTCGTACTCCATACACAACACGAAGAAACTAATCACAGATTACAGTATCACTACCTTAATTACTTCCTAATATTGACAAAGCAAGTTTTTTGCGCCTCGCTCCCGGATCATTATTTCATGTTAATAACGAAAAAATAGACGTTATCGATACAATAAAGCCTTCTAATCGACGCTTGCATTTGTTCAAAAATTGTTTACAATCTCTCATTCTGTCAAACTTGAAAAATAAACTTGTCGCGATTTGAATAAGCCGCTTATAAAAACAACAATGACATGTTAGGGTTTTTTTGGCAGTTTGTGATCTTAGTTGAACGAGTTTTTAGATGGGTGTCGTAAAAATAACATAATGATCTTATAACTAACTGCTATGTACAATGTTCGTATAATGTAGGACACGACAGTGGAGTACTACTTGAAGTAGGCAGACATATTTTTTACTATTGCATGCTTAAAACATTTTAACGTACATACGTTAAATTCTTTTTAATTATAAAAATAAAGACTACTCTTTTAATTGTCATGTGATAATAAACTTACGACAACTTCAAAACCTAATATACTATATAGACTTGTATAATTTTATTATTACCTAATCGGGAGCTTTGGAGCAACCCTGAAACTCCTGAAGTACGTGATGATTAAGAACTAGCCCATGAATCTACACAAGATTGATCTGATGATAATGATCTCCATAATCTCCCAGATCAAGCATCTTATACTTAAAAGTAACTAGAATAGTCTTAGAACCAACATGACGCAGTTAGAATGTATGCTACAAAAGTCTAAAGTACTAGAAGTTACTAGAACTTTATTTAAGCTTTAAAGTTACTAGAAGAGTCTTAAAACCAACGTGACGTAGTTGGAATGTTTTCTAGAAAAGTCTTACTTCCTTCACAGTACGCATATGCGGCGTGCATCGTGACGACCGTCCCGTGCTATCACGCTAATTCACATCGGCGCGCGCGCACAATTTGTGGCTCTCGTGCCTCGAAAACGCGATAGCCGACTTGAATAATACATTCGCTCCTCACTCCACTTTATTGTTACGGATGCCATTAGCGCTGCTCTACTTTGCTCGTTTATCGGAGCTTCTTCGGAGATACCGGAATTGATGGCGAATCGGTCATCTCATTAAATAGTGATTATACGTATGATTTGATGGATGTGCAAAAAAATATGTAAAGACGGCTTTTAATAAAAACTCATATTAAAAACAACGATAAAACTAGACTGCGAGATGTTTACTTTTTCTCGTAAATATTCTATATATATAGAGACAGAGAAAACGACTTTCTTTTATCCTATCAAGTGATAATACCAATATCAATTTTATATTAACAAAATTACTAACACAACGTTCGATTTTCTAATTTATACTATAATAAGTATCTTCAATCAGATATTAAAACACTTTTAATTTTATTCTGACCTTAAGATGTCGGCCGTTTACGAACAGTGAAAACGAACAATTGATAAGAATCATGCCTCAGCCCCGCCCAGCTTCAACTGAGCTTATTGTTATAAATATATTAAAAATATTTCTATTGCACGCCATTCAATGAAAATTTAAACGAATACTTTAAGAACTAATCTTTTTATAATATTTCAATATAAGAAACGTTATACGTTATTCGACTAAAAATAATAATCAATAGTGAAAAGAAAATTTAAAACTTTTTATAAAAAGTGCAAGATAATTTGGTATATTAATAATTTTATTAAAATTAAGAGGGTTAGCGTGAGTCGTACTTTTATGGATTAATACATTAGGGAAGTAAATTAGGCCTGAATTTACGTTAGGTATAAAGAGTTATATAGTACGTTATATAAATAACGGCAAGTAATTAAATATTACACGGCGTAATTGTGACATAATAATAAAATATAATATCTTTGACATCGGCCATAACCGCGTGACCTTTTAAGATTTACAATAATTGTGGGCAAGGCTGCCTTAAAACGAGAGCAAATTGTTTAAAACTTGCATATTATAATGTATAATAAAACTCACTCAGAGAACGTCTGACCTCTACGATTCTTTCACTCAAATTTATGAGACATTTATTGTACTAATTCGTTGTAATTACTATATAATTTAAGGGATTGTTAAACCACGTTACGGCACTGTATTCGAAATACATTTTTCCTACAAATTACTGACTAACTAAAGCTCTCATACGAAAAAGTACAATACAAAAGGTCCTCTTCGTCATTCTT
>JADANM010005346.1:5460060-5477186 GCA_026213755.1 Eurema hecabe | reverse complement strand
AAAATATTTAGACAAATAGCTGCAATTACTTATATTTCGTAATGTGATTACCTCGACATTCGCTGTTGTATGCTGCAATGATCTTTTGGTTTCTTTTTTACAATGCCTAGACGTCATCCAATATTAACTCGAGTGTCCCGTGGTTATCTTCGTATTAAAACCATCGCATGGTATTAAATTTCTTCTGTATATTTGAATAGTAACTATGATTTTCGGAATTAAGATGAATTGAAAAATCCTATAATAGTGCCATTGTTTAGCGCAAAATTTTAGGTTTTGATTAAAGCCTATAGATTTACTATGATTCCGTTTACACAATTTTCATTATCAAAATTAACTCTAAAATCTGATAACCATTCTTCATTTTAAATAGAATTTCCATTAGTTATAGTAAACACTTTATTTAAATTAATGACAGTTTTCAGTTAAGCGCAATAGTACTACATTAACTGTAGTATCATTAGTGTAAAGTTAGCTTATAATGTAGTATAAAATATTGGACCACACGTAGAGAAGCCAATTAAAATGTTTTTTATTATGTTTAGCGCAACGCGGCGATCATTATTCGCCCGACAGTTTATACAGCGTTTATTTAAATTAGTTTTTAATTGAGCTGTTACTGTGTGCTTAGCTCCTTATAGGCTCATAAGTTATATTGGTGTAATTAGCCAGCTCATAAATTCTTGATTCAATTTATTGGTTGCGTAATTTTAGGCTTACATTATAAGGTACTTACATACGGTTCTTTACGTGAGCTTTAAATAAATATTCTGAACAAACTCTGTTAATGAATAGCCCTAGTATTGGTTATAGCTTAACTACTATTTACAATTTAGTATTTCTTTTTGACAGTAAAAAAAATTATTATTATTATTCATTATTATTATCAAACCATAAAATTCTAACGTCTTTCAGACTCCCAGTCAAAAATTTTTAATTAACTTTTTGAATGAATATTTGAATTTATTTACTTTATATTTTTCTATTTTGTATTTAACACTTACACATTCTTATTATACATATTTTCTTGTAATGTGCTTCTGTAAATTATTTATTTTTCATTTTAATCACTGATCGTAACAAAACCGTGGTACTGGCAAGTGACGTCATACGATGTGTCCTTTCAGTCACCAATCTTGATGTTACATAAAAATATTGACATTTAAATATGATGTATGTTTCATCTGAATCGTCATGTTACTAACTTTGCCTGTACAAGGAAGGGCAACAATAGCTAATATTTTATTTTTTAAATCGAATAATATTTTTGTAATTAAAAATTGAGGTATTTGAAATATGATTTATTACATGCGTAATTGTGTTATGTCTTATTAATACATTTTTATTATGTTTTCTTGTAAGCTAATGAAATTAACTGCGGACTATTGCATTGTGTATTGCCCCATAAAAATACTTGCATACGTAAAGGAGGAATACTAGTTATTTTAACATAACGTCTTTGCTTCAAATGCGGTAGTCATTCTAAAAAATGAAACTATTTAATATCGAGCCCAGTAATGCACTAACTTTTTATGAGTACCTAGATACATATCTGGAATAGTACATAATATATTATTGGTTATATAATTCAGTATGTAACTATTTTAAACAAAGCTTTTTAATTGCACGCAATACATTTCCTCTTTACATAGCAGACGTGATTGTCGTGTTCATATGTAACATTCCATGGATTCAAAATATGTATCGAACGTCCATTAACTCTTATTGAATTAATTTAATGCAGTAAGTTTTTATGTATTTACTTAGCTGTATGCCCAATTTTATTTTATTCAAATGTTATTATTGCTCCAGTTATACTAGAAATACAGAATGTGAGTGCGTTATATAAAACTGTAATTAAATTATATAAAATAAATTCTTTCTACAGTGCTAGATAAAATAATATTTATTTTTATACTTGAAATACTCTAATGATATCTTATAATAAGGTTCATCGTTATCTTACCTACAGATAGAAAAAATATAACAAATCCAACATTTATATTCAGAGACAAAGAGAACGAAAATCTCTTGCCAAACTTTTCCCGAACCATCAAAACATTAATTGTGGAAGGCCAAGAAAATAACTAAACATTGAAAGTAATATTTTCTTTTCTAGTATGCTATAGCTTAGTGCGTTCCAACATTGTATCGTTAATAACTATGTGTTAATTTGTTCATATTTATATGATGGAATTGCACCGGTAATGTATGTTGATTTTCTGTATCATAATATTGATATATTCTTAGCAAAGTATGTCCGGTATGGTTCTTTTTAATTCTGGTCTCATAATGGTTTTCCTTACCATTAAATAATTAGATACATCATCGTCATCGTCAAAATATACAACTCGTATATTTTGACGATGACGATACTACAACTTTCATAAACCAAAAATAAATGATATTAGTGACCTTTTATGTAACCAAATTATAATAAATTATTTAACGAATAAAACAATATGATTAATTGTTTTATTTTATTAGAAAAATCTTAATTTCTTGGTATTTTAATCTGAAACCAGCTCATGTTTTCCTCAGTAGGCTTACCGACGTTCTTCTCAATTTGAACTCCTGAAATTCATGATCACAAATAATAAAGCTATAGACAGTGTGTATAATAATATGTTAGATTTACGATAAATTAAATATTTACCGCCTTAAACTGTTACCTTTTTTTAATAACTTCAAAATCTCATTTAAACTGCCGACATTCCGTTCCATGTTTCGTTCTGTTACTATAATAGGCGGAGGTCTAGTTTCCTTTGCATGGACTGAAAGTATAAATAATATTATTTCAAATTTCGTTAATGTTCTTTATTTTAAATATCTTATACTAATATATAAAGCTGAAGAGTTTGTTTGTTTGTTTGTTTGAACGCGCTAATCTCAGGAACTACTAGTTCGAATTGAAAAATTCTTTGATTATATCTGATTGAATAGACAATTTATGAAGGAATTATTTAGGAAGGCTTTAGGCTACATAACATCACGCTGCGACTAATAGGAGCGAAGATATAATGGAAAATGTGGAAAAAACGGGGAAAATTATTCATCTTTGAGGGCTTCCTTTGCGTGCGCTGCGAAAACGGTTCAAGATACCAAAAAAATATGTATGAAAGAACTATTCCTATTTAAATGATCTAAAAAAAGTCCGCGACAGTATATGTCTATCTTCTAAAATTGACTCACTATAACATAATAATAGAAATGGATCCGACGGGGACGAAGTCGCGAGCGACAGCTAGTGATTAAAGAAAACATCTCAATGCAAAAGAATTCAAATAACAAATGAGTCGTTTTTTAGATCCCCTTTAAGCTATTTTATATTCATTCCTCCTTTGACGTCTCTCATCATCAACCTCCAAACTGTTGTCCAGTCTAGTAATATATAATAATCTCACGGGCTGAATGTCTCTGCTCATATTCGTCTAATATTTTTCTTAAATCGCTGATATACACCGGCCTGTCGCTCGAGACTGAAAAATATAATTTTAAATTTTAAATAAAAAAAATTAAAAAGAAAGTATATGAACATTCTTAATTAGTATAAATATGGTTGTCGTTGTTAGGTACATTATTTTTTTTTTTGAATAGCAACTATATAATCAGTAATACGCGTTATGTTAAAGTTTTATTATTGATAATTTAAAAATTTTGCTATATGTAGGTACTAAAACTGTTATAAGTAATTGAATAAAAATATTTTTAGGCTTTGACTGTGTAAAATTACCTGATATCGGTACAGAGGGTGCAATCGGTTGAGGAGGAGGTAATGTATTTGGAGCAAGACTGCTGGTTTGAACTCTCAATAAACCTGTAAACAATTTTAATGTAATATTATTATGTTATAAGTTTTAAATGACACTATTGTACTTTTTTAAATCTTCACCAATTATGAAGTAATCCTAAAGTATTAGATTTGTTTGGAGCATTAGTTTATTTTAGAGGGTAATTGAAAACAAAACACCCCTATCGCAGGTACGCAGATAGAACGAACGCACTATTAATAACTAGATAGGCATAGTTCAAATAATACTTTACTCAAAATAATACTTTTAAGAAAACCTAATTTAAATAAAATATAGTTCTAGAACTCTTCGTATGGCTAATTAATAAATATGACGGCGCCAGCGATGGCCGAGCGGTAGTGCCGTCACCACACTGGTTAGGTGGTACAGAGTTCCTTACGTGGATGGCGCAGAACAATAACGTAAACGTGGAATATAACTTCACTTCACCTCACTTGTTTGCAATAATTACAATTAAATCAAATCAGATCGAATAGTAATATCGTCCCTGATACCGAAAACCCACTGTCCTAAATACGACTCTGTCCACGTGCCGCCATTACAATAACAACTGACATCTTGTTGAACTACCCTCGTACTACTATAATCAAATCAGCAACTGAATATTTCGCTATATCGTTTTCCACGACGAATAAATAATTATCAGATCTTACCGTTTTGATCACTTCGACGAAGATCTGAAAGACGAATTCAGAAATAATAAATTAACTTAACAGGACTGTAAAAATATCTAAGTTAAGATACAACACGAAAATATATATCTTATTATGTGTTACTTATCATAAAACAGACATGAAATCCGTCCAGTTTACGCAAGCGCATCTAAATAATATCAAACACATTATTATAAGTAACTGCATATTAACAGTGTTGTATCGAGCGTAAATATCCACAATGTGTAATAAACCCGATTGGAATGGAAGAATAATTGATAGTAAAGCGAAGCGTGGGCAGACTCACTCTGACGCAGGTGCCTCTTGGGAACGCGGTAATTGGTTCCATCGATTTCTAATTGCACTTCAACTTTTTGATTGGGGAATAGTTCTGAAATTATTGCATGTTTATAACTATGATTATATTTCAGGTTAAAATTGATTCATTCAATGGAAATAGTGCTGTAGTCTTTAGTTCTAAAATAATATTTCTTACGTTAGATTTTAATATTATTATTGTATTAAAGCTATTTGTAAATGTCGGGTAAAATATTAATACCTATCACTGGGCACTCTTTAATACAGCACCACGTATGCTTTGTACTTATCAATATGCTATGCACAGCACATACGCTAAGCAGAGCTTGTACAGACTATTAAATGTTATTTAATTTAAAGAAATCTTACCTGATAATTTACTTATTTTTTTCAGGTAACTTTCCAAGACCCCAAAATCGTTATTAGCTGCCGCGTCTTCTGTTTGAAAATATGAAGTTTATAAACATTATCTATTATTTGTTTTATAAACATATTTAAAAGGTTTTAATGCTCAATACTTACGCAAATTATATAAACTTCGACAGTTACTTACAAACGATGAGAAAACTATGAAAATGGACACATACATAATTTTTCATGTAGGTAAATAAATAAAATCGGCAATAGTATAAACTTATTTATTTCACTACGATTTCTGAAAAGTAGCTATAAAAATGTAATAACTTCACATATTGATAGCTTGCAGAGATTTCAATAATGTTACCAGACTTTTCTTGCTGATTTTCTTTCGTCGTTTCTTATTCATATTTGTTCCATGTTACCATTAGTATATAAATAATAAAAAACCTACTTGTTAACCAAAAAAAAATGCTTATACAAATAGATAAACATTTATTACAAAATTCCCTCAGATCTGCTGAGACACAATTAAAATCGAAAATTTAATTAAAAGCAAAAATGGTCACCGGCGCTCTTTGAATTAGGAGCGTGGGCATAAAATCTTAATTTCGTAAAGTAACTTGACATTTGGCAATCTAGTTATTTTATTAGACGCCAATCAAAATGTCTCAAACGATTATGAGCTATAAAACAGTTTAATCGATTAAAAATTATTGTAATTGTCGATATAGTGCAATTTTGACGCTTTTCTATTGCCGACAACTAGATTAGAACAAGTGCAATTAATGTATCGAA
The DNA here is from genome assembly GCA_026213755.1 of Eurema hecabe. Lineage (NCBI taxonomy): Eukaryota > Metazoa > Arthropoda > Insecta > Lepidoptera > Pieridae > Terias > Terias hecabe. Next base: position 5,471,248 of record JADANM010005346.1, on the reverse strand, counting down.
ATGATATGCATTTTATGTGTCGGTCGTTATGCCAGATTAGACGAAGCTTGCGCACTCGATAACATGTTCGTTTGTACATTATAATTGACTTATTTTTGAGTGCATGAAGGTTGCATATAAAAAGTGTTTTATGTCATAATTAAGTATATGTATGATTCAATGTTTTATGTCGCGGTGGGTAAATAAGCAGGAAGTTAGAAGTTCGCCGGATAGTATGCACCCACATACGCTAATGAAAATACACAAAAAATAAATAAAAAAAGAATTTATTGAAAAAGAGTAAAAAGGAATATGACGGAGGAGCTTCTGACACTCTCACGCAACGCGACGTTATCAGAGATGAGAGTATGAGACAAAGTTACACCCATAAACCATACCATACCAAGTTTGTTAATAAATCTTAATACAGTTCGTTAAAATTAAAACAAGTTCCTTATTAGGATATTTCCTCGCTCAAGTTGTAAATATTTTAACACTGAATACACAAAGATATATAGTAAACAACATGTTAATCGAAACCCCGATACCTACAGCGAACAATTTATTGACACATTTTGTATCAAACCGACATAATAGCCGCACATTAGTGTTTATCTGTTTACCTTGCACACACCGCACCTGTGCGTTGAAACAACATTGCTATCATATAAATTCTCAAATCTACACTCTAACAGTTTTTATCACAGTCGTGTGCAATATAGAATTTAATAAGAATCGATAAAGTTTATTGCGGTTGAAATTATTTCACTCGTGAATCTCGATAGGTAGTGGTTGGTACCTAATATTGTTCTTATCGGCGCTCTCCGGCGACAATCGTGAGTCGAGCATGTGTGATGATCCTACGATTTGGTTGCCGTTTCTACTCATTTAATTCTGCATTCCTTTACGATAATGTATGTTACGATAACAGTTTAAACGTTACGTAAACAATGAATTTAATTTAGCAAATGTACCTAAAACGCAGTGTTTTCAACTTACTATTAGAATTACTACGATGAAAATACATCGTAGAATTAATACATAGTAAGTTGAAAATACTGCAATAATTTTATTTTTCAAGCCTAAAATCGCAAAGTAATCAATTTTTCTAATACCACCCCTTATCGCCTTTACTTTAGTGTCATAATATAATTTTACTGACAACCATTATAACGAGTTCATAAAAAGAGATATCTACGAGTATAACAGCCCTATCTCTAAATTATTAAAACAATCAATCAAAAGTATTCTGGATAACGAAACAGAAGCCCCTACCCATTGTTCAATTATCCTTGTTAACATGAAAACAGTAATCCTTACCCGTCTCTTTCGTCATATGAGCGTTTTCAATCTTAATGTGTTAATAACGGAGTAACATGAACTGCGGGCCGTGTCAGCTAAATGAGATAATCGTGCTTATAACGGGGTGGTCCTAGTTAAACCCATTCGGATAGTGTATGAATATGCATGTCTTGCGACATGTACGACTCACTTGACAACTCTTGAGCTATTATTTAACGGTGTACCGATCGTATCGGGGACTGTTGTGCTTTGAAAATTAGGCTAGAACAAATTTTAGGTACTAAATATGTTTTAGTTTTAAATTCGTGTATAGAAAGGAATGTCAGTTCATAAATGAACGGTTATTTTTACTCCATTTTAAAGAAATGTGGTGGTTCTTTATTCAAACGTATCGAATCATTCTTTACTTTAAATAGTATTATTAATAGGAAAATAAGTTAACTTTCGACTGAATGAATTTTTTTTTTCAAGTAGATGCTTATAATTTGCTCTCACTTAATTGAGTCTAGTCCTAACAAAAGCATCACAAAAAACCATGTATATCTGAAATTAAAATCATATGTGATTTGTTTTTTTTTTTAGTAAATTTAATAGTTATACTTTTACTATTTCTTTTTCAGATTTAGTTTCAGCGCATTTAGTTAATTTATATCAAACTGGACGACGAAAAAAACGAAGAAAGCTTAATAAACTAATAACTCATTTCCTGAAAACAACACATACCTAATCAATTAAAAAAACAAAATGAGTCATCCCGTTCAAAAACTTGCAAGCGATTTTCACCCTTAGAACATCGTCGTAAGTATCAGTTTCCATACAATATAGAAGCACCATAAAATACATCTGATAATTAGGGGTCAAGCCACACTGCGGTGGCGGAACGTATGCTAGCCAGTGTTATGGCTATCGGGACAAGCAAGTGCAGCCAAAACCGTTCGTACAGAGTCGTGCGGCCTTGTGACCCGCTCGACGTTTTATTTATGTCATTTTTGTATGCATGTATCTAAATTGGATTAGAAACATTTTGCTTACCTAGAAGCCTGGTTAACTAGATGCTATATTGTATGGTATATGAATCGCAATAGGGTTTTAAGAAGTGATTTCAAATATTATTGTGTACTAAGTGCTACAAATTACGCCAGTAACTAATAAGACCTTTATAAGAGTTGTAAATCAGTTGGTTTGTTCCTCAATATATAAAGTCTTGTAATTATTTCTTCTGTATATTATGCTTAAATTTTGTACAAAAAAGGGCCCGAGTTTGGAAATGAACTTAAGTTACTTTTTATCGCAACAAGAGAAAAGTTCGTTTGTATGTGGACCCGACTGCTGAGATACAGTATTTTTACTAGTTCAGTAGTCGGGACCACAATTATATCTGATGTTAATGATAATCTGTTAATATTAATGATTAAATGATTAAATGATTATTATACTTTGTGTGTATGTACATTACTAACAACCTTTTAACACAACGAAGTGATCAAAAATTTGTTGCCAGTTCATTTTCTATTTGCAATTAATCTACGGAATATTATGAACGCGACTATAACTATTTAAGTGTTTTTCAGAGCAAATTCGTTGATCGTGTACGACTACGAAGACTGCTCACAGTCATTATATCTAACAATTACATTAATAGCAAGAAATTAGACCGTACACCTTATTTGATTTAAACATCTGTTCTTACCACCACGCCTTGTCAGTACTATCATAATAGCGGGTAAACGCATTCTCCAAACACTATCACTAAGCTAATCAGAGCTCATAGCTAATCATAGCTAATCAGATCTAATGATAATTAAACCAAGCTAAGACCCTAATTCTATAATTACACGCAGGAAATACTTCAGTTTAACTGCCCATTCAGCGACCGTTTAATGTAATTAATATATTTACAGTAAGTTTATCTGTAAATGGCAATAACACAGGTATAAGTTCATATCGAAGCGCTCGTTTAGTTTTCTATGCTAATTTAATTATGGCAGTAACTTCAACACGAGAACACTAATGAAGTACGCCATTAAATTGGTCCGATATACTGATATTAAGATCTTCATGACCCGTTTATCCATTATTAGTTACTTAACGATAGCCTTTCGCTTCGGGCATTTAAGATAAGTACTCGCGTTGACTGTTCGAAAACCGCCCAATCATTTTATGGTACCATTATGCCTATATATAGCTATTTTGCAGTTTTACCCGCATTGAACGCAATCCCCATTTTTTAAAATTCGGTTAAATTTAATAAAGCCCACGACATACGAATGATATGGATTCTTATTTTTAAAAATATTAGAAAAAACGTTATTAAATCGTTGAGATTTAAAAATTACATCTTACAATGTTCCAAACTTGTAGCTATTAAAGCGCCGAGAATCGCGCTTATGATATTTGTTCGAGACAACATATACTTAACGGCTGTACAAACAATTTTTTTGTTATACTATCATGTGGTGAGACGTGCTGGACCATAACCAATGCATTACAACTCGGATTTGGAATCTTGGATTGGAAGAGAATCCTCTTTTTGGCATGGCGGAGGGTTGCATTCCCATTGTCTACAAACTAACAAAATATATCTCTTTATACAATTAGTATATTATTAAGGTAAAGGTGGATTATCTTTATAACATTGGTGTACCGTATTGGATATTTATGCTCGAAGGTTGCGGAGTTACGCTTGTAATTAGAAACTGTAGTCGGGTTGCGTGCACAGCCTGCAGGCTTTTACGGGAGTTTGCATTTGAAATCAACGTGAAGATTCCTGGTTTATCTTGGTTGAGTAATTTGAATACATACTTAAAAAGGCAGTATTTTTTATCTTAAACCCTTTTTTTTAATATATTTATTCTAAATTTAATAAAAGTTTATTAGAATTTTTATTCAAAGGACCTGATGTGACGGTATTTTGTGTATAGATAAAAATATGAATTTTCAATATTATACAGTAAGATAATATTTATATCTCTACAAACAAAATGGCTAAGGCGGGTAAGTTTAGATAAATTATTTCAAAAGTTTATTATTCTATCTATTTACGTTTGCATATCTTCAACAACAATTATACCCAGTTTCGGATTAAAACATTGTTATCTCACTCCATAAAAACGTCTAAAATATATGAAGGCACAATCATATTTATACGAAGTTAAGTAAATCCCGACCGTATAAAGTACACGCTTAATAATACCGTCAATAAATACATTATCGCACCTACTTACTTGCATGCAAAACATCATAGTCATAACATCACCACGTTATTAGCGCACGATAACGTCCTTACGGCTCATAAACAAGATAATTTTCATTGAAATATGCGATCGAAAAGCAGACCGACTTCCGACGAGAACGATTCGATTTTGTTCGGGAGTACGCATAATGATCGAAAAAGAATTAAATCTAAATCGAATTGAACTCGTAAATTGAAATCGAATCAGTTTCTCAGTCATCGAATCAGTATTTCAATGAAAATGATTTTGTTTATGAATCGCCTTTCACACTACATTCAAATTAGTCGATCGGGCAATCGCGCGGCATTCGTAGGTGCATAGCAATCGACACCATGTTGGTCTTGCTCGCAGTGCACCATTAGACACCACTTCCTTAACAAAGGGGCAGGATCCCATTCCAACAATTGTATGAGCTATTTACCTTATCTGTAGCAAGCCGCAATCACACCCGCTCCCGGTTAAAATAAGGATTTACGTTCTTGATACTTTAATACATTATGCCTCTAATATTAATATCTAATTGTATCTGGTATATTTAGTATGTAATAATAATGTCATTGTAATAATGCTATTATGCTGTACTAACAACGTACCTTATATTTTACCGCAATTATTTATTCATTACAATTTTCTTTTTAACCTCATTAAAGTAAAATTATAGTGTACCAGTTAATTGTACTAGGCGAAAAATATACGGCAATATAAATGTGTAATCTTGATTTATTTAGATTTCAATTAATATATATTTACATTTGTAATAATACAGTACTTTTTGTTCATACAAAAAATACAAGAAAAGCCCGGTGCAATGATAAATCTCCCTGCATCTTACGCGTCAAGGGTTGTGTGTTTATCTCCATCCTGTAACATACCTTTGGGATCTGAGCGTTGCCGCCATATTATTTGTAGAATTTATAAAAATAAAGTACGTTTATATATTCTGTTATATATCTATTTGATATACATCTTCTCTTCAACTTAGGACTAGATGACTGCAATAAGCGTCAAAAAATATTATAATGTAACAAAGATTCAAGTATCAATACGCAGTGGTCAGTGTAGCGGGCAGTATCAGTGTGTCTAGAAGCTGCGCGGCCGCAGGCAACTGCGTTATAGCAGTGATAGCCCGCGCGTGATGTGACCATAGCGGGATCCCGCCCGGCCCTAAATAGCTTGCGCTTTTAATAAATATTCATAAAAATATTTCACTACATCCCAATAAAATTTGCATAAAAATATGTACCTACAAGTAGTCTTGTCATAGAATCTCGTAGCTCCAAAAGTGTAAGCAGTATTTCTTAAATTTTGAATAAAATATATTTATCCACAAACCTTTTTAATCGATATATTTCGTCTGATCGTGTTTGTTTTTTTATATAGTTATTTTCAATATATTAAAGAACATCTATTTCGCTCCCTTCGTCGTTTTAAGCCTACATTTTTATAAGCGTACGATTATACTTAGCCTCGAGCAATTTATAGTTTTTATTGCCCGTTAATCATCTCATCTTACACGAGAATTGTATCTATAAGATCCATCTTGCAGATAGCCGACCAAATTGAATAAATCTGCTTTTAAAAGTGCAATTATTATTTCCAATAATTCGATATTACAAATTCTTATATAAAATTCATTACTATACGTTTTTATACAACGTTAATAACATCATCTTATTAATTATAAAGTAGTTAGTGTCTTTGTAAAAAAGAATCATGTTCTCGACGATGTCGAACGGAACTATTCAAAGCAATCGAAGCGTCAAGCCTTAGTTATTTAACAATTTACGTAAAAAAGCTAACGTTACACAATTCTTTAATAAGACAATTAGATAAAATCGATGACGAAAGAGCGCACGCGCTAATCCAACTGCAGCAAGATACAGAAGTGTCTGAGAGTCGTGACATAAGTCAGGCTGGAGGCGTAATCTCGAATAAATTGCGTACACTCAGGGACTCTTTATAGACCTTTTAAGGTAGAAATTTTGAGATGATAATCGACGTGCTCATAATTAAGATTTAGCGATTGCGGCGTCGTGATGGGTGTGTGTTCCGCTTCCGTCTCGGGTGGTCTCACCGTTTTGGGTCTAACGTTTAAGGAGATGCAGATGGCTGATGTCCCACCCTATTACGTCATACCGTAATTGGTATGCTTTTTGCATTTAAGTACTAGCTCAGATCAACTTAAGATTGATTTAGCTTTTAAAAAACATAGTACTACTAATGATTTTATTGTCAATTTATTGAGATTGGGAAAAATGATAACGACTCAGTCACTAATTATTACCATTGTCAATAAAAGTAATAAAATGTGACATATTATTATTAAGGCTTACATTTTATAACAATAATAATGAAACTAAATATCCTTAAAAATGTAAAAAAAAAGGTCCAGGGTAATATAAGAAAGGATGTTCACAAAAAGCCTCCGTACATTACGGCTTTGCATTGCTATGCAAATTGAAGAAGCCTTATAACTGATATCGCCGTGTGTTCTCGTTACGAAGTCATAGAGGCTCATACAGTGAGTATTTTGCATGCAACTACGTATCGGCTCGAGCGATCTTCCAACGCCTTTCAACTGAAAGGGCTTACGCTTATTTGTTGATCTTCTATGTTGGAATGCAGTGTATATTTATATATAAAATTTAGTAAAAAAATCATACACAACGTTTATGTCTTAGGAAAATCATTGCTTTATATAAAGATGCATATGAAAAATGATTTGGTTATTGTAGAAATGTATATTTAAAATCAAATTTAACTATCTTGTAAAACGAATCTCGTATAATATTAGACTTCAACGCGCTTACTTTACGCTTAATACTTTTATAATTCATATTAACTGAATAAAATACAACATAATTATCAAAATGATTATCGTGCTGTATAATTTATATTCATAATAAACAAAACACTAATTAATAAATTAAAAACAAAACGAAATTGCAATTGAATTTAAACAGTTCTACCCGACGAGCATTTAACTTAAATCGGTAGGCAAAAAGCACTTACCATTAAACTAGAGATCGCTTAAGAAGATGCTGGGATGTTTTGTCCCCTTCATTAGGTAGGAACGGGTCGGAGCGACACCTTTCGTGCTAATGCTCTGATGTATTGTAACGATTGCACCTGAGCCAGATAACTGCAACCACATTTGCCAGACCGTATTCCTGTGACGAATTATTGGTAATTAGGTCGATGACCCGTATATAAAGTTGGTTTTGTTAAGACGTTTAAAAAGGATGCAGAAGATAACAATTAGGAGTAGTAAATATACTTGGAATTCAAAAATATGGCTCGAATGAAGTTTTGAACCTACCGCTATTAATTTTATTTTTGACATTTATGTCTATACGTTTCTATTTCTTGACTTTGACAGTAACTATTAACTTTTCGACATTAAAATATTATAAATTAAATAGAGTAGATATATATGAAACACTTTCTTAAATCCATTACGTAGTTTTAAGGATTGACAGCGTATTTTATAAAACAATATACGCTTTATTCGACCAATCATGTCCGTTTCCCAATCACCATAAATATAAAATGTGAACACATGAAAACTTGTCTCGAACATGGCTAAGTGTGGATAACGGTCGTTTAATTGACAGACGCGGATTGATATCGATAGCCGGCTATATTTGGCCGAATTTGTCCATTATTTCATTTTGCAATATCTATCTGCTATAACTCATAAACGCTTGTTACGCTATTGCGTGAAAATTGTAGGTGTTTGAAACTTATTAAGGGAAATTGTAATAAAGGTTTGAGTTTAAGTCGCTTTAGAAAAGTCAGTCAAAGTAAGATTTAAAAAACACACTATGATGAAATTAATTAAATATCATTAAAAAAGATTTAAGACCTTTTCACAAAAAAATACTTGTTTCCAGGTTGAATGTTAATAAAAAGTAGACATGTTCAGTAAGTCTCTTAACATAGGATTAGAATTACAGCCAATTCTGTATACAAAATCAACAAAATTACAGTAACAATTAATTGTTTTCGCTATAAAATGGTCACAAGTCGGACAAATAGGACAATATTAATGAGAAGAGCTCGCGTGTGTTGCGAACAGCGTTGTTATCCAATGGTCCAGTTCAGAGGTCGGCGCAGTATCTGGTTAATTCTCGACATGTTTCTAGTTATCTGTTTAAGTACTTAACATGTATTACCCTTCCTTAAACTTTCTTGTGTAATCCGCTTATAACATTTTTAAATAGCTAATTGTCATAAACAACATATTATATCAATACATTCTTACAAACTTTCTGGAAGGAATATTGCGACCTTTTTTGCGTAGTGTGCATACAAACCATAGATGATCCTTGCATTATTTGTGTTCCTTTGCGCCTATTCATTAGTAATTTGAACGTTTGTGATATGTGTATGGATGTTTTTTGGTAATAATACATTCAATCCCCCTTTAATTTTATTACTGATGTTCACTTTGAATGAATTTGTGGTACATAAATATCATTAACAAACTTGACGCTTTGCATATTTCATAGATAACTGAAACTAGGCTTTGAATTATTGATTCCTTTGGGAGAATTGTTTGAGCTAATAAAACCGTGTTTAAAGAGATCTTATAAGGGTACTATTTTTCTTTTAAATTCTAAAAATGAATCATGTAAGATCGCAAATTTTGAAATAATATTTAAATACCATACTAAATCCATATTTTTATTTAGGTCAATTACAGTTAAAAGCTTAAAACCTATGTATTGCGAGTTATATTGGAGTACCCATAGCCTTTAAAAGTATATTAGAAGCATAACGTGTGAACAAGGCGCAAAGGAAGTCAGTCTACGTCAAGCTTGTCGCACGGACTACATACCCGCCACAGATCATAAATCTCACCCGATGAAGAAATCAGAAGCCAATACACAGATAAAAAATAGCACCGCTGTGCAGATAAAACCATATAAGGTGTGTGAGAAGAGAAAGAGCCAATGTTTTGTTGATGAATCCTTGTAACAGTGAACGCATTAACATCAAAAGAAAAACCTTTTAAATTTAATGGCTATCACAGATAGTAATAAGCTTTTCAAATAATTCAAAAGTCCTCTTGATGGGCAATCCTTATCAAATAGTCCTAAATAACATGAGGCAAAAAAACTATTTTTTACAATAAAATACTCGCAAGTATATATTTTTATTTATAAAAGAGGAGGCAAGTTTGTTTATATTGTTATGTTTTCTTTCTTATTTTTGCCTGGAAGAGATCATTTTTTAGTTATAAGTTCATCAGTTATATACAGTGTATCAAAACATAGTGTAATATACTTTTTCCTAGTATAACAATGTAATACATAAATATACGAACGGCGCTTCACGCTAATAACTAATACTAATGTTCTAATATACACATAACGGTTAAATCACTAAGGCATTATTCATTACACGCACTTACGTGATATACTTTCACTGGACAACTCCGGAGACATCTGCCGAAAGGAAGCGAATCAATTTAAGTCCACATTTCCCGCCATTAAATACGTCGAGTACTGTTGGTACAGGCGGGCTCGGAAATTAGAACGGGGATTTTAGATTTCAGTACAAATATTTTTAGAGTGGAAGTTTAGTGTCAGATATAAAAGTGTGATCGAATCATATTGAGGTAATACTAACAATCAACTGAAATATCATTATTATGGTAAGTATAATATGGTATATTATGGTAAGAGAACATGTAAGTATGTGATACCTCATGTCTTTAACAAAATAGATTTTTAAGAGGAGATGCTAAAATAAGTAAAGGATCTCTAAAAGCTAAATTAAAAAAGTATATATTGGAAAATTATTAAATAGACTAAGTGTAATAAAATAAGTAAATACAAAGAATAAGAAATTATCTTAAAGCTAAGCTGCATAGATAAGTTAATTTTAATAATAATAGGTATTAAAAACTATTGTTTCGTATTTTGTGACTCAAAATAATAAATTATAAAGTGTATAGGCTATGTAAAAAGAGCGCCTCTCGCCATCAAACGTAAAAGTTTGGCGAGTTTAGAAAAAAAAAATATTAAAAGTGAAAAATAAATTCAATTACTTCAGTTACTGGCAGAATATTAACGTCTTTTTTTGAGATTGTGTTTAGTGTCAGATATAAAAGTGTGATCGAATCATACTGAGGTAATACTAACAATCAACTAAAATGTCATAATTTAAAGCCAAAAACAAATTCAATTACTTCACTTACTTACTGACAGAATATTAACGTCGTATTAGCTAATGCTGTCACATTCCAGCTAAGCCAGGCGTATTTTTATTTATTATTATATAGTGCTAAGGATACTTTTCCTTCCTGTAAAACTTGCGTGGAATATATCAAATTATGAAATTTTATCCCAAAATATACCTTTAGAAAGTGTTGTACATTAGAATTATAAAAATAATCATTTTTGAATTATATGTATTGTGCGTGTGTATGTACGTGATTTTCATACAAACTTTCATCCCCTATTTTATCCCCTTGAGGCTAGAATTGATCAAAATCCTTTCTTAGCGGATACCTACGTCATAACGTCTACCTGCATGGCAAATTTCAGCCCGATCCGTCCAGTGGTTTGGGCTGTGCGTTGATAGATCACTATGTCAGTCAGTCCTTTGAATTATATATATATTTGGGAATAAAACTTATTTTAACTAAATAAAACTCAAAATCAATT
>JADANM010005346.1:5382931-5451424 GCA_026213755.1 Eurema hecabe | reverse complement strand
CGATATAGGAAAATTATATCCATGCTAAAAGCATGTACTATGAAAACATAAAAACTCTACAAACTCGCTTCCTCAGAATATAGTATATTAGGTTGATTAATAGATTATATTATAGCACACATTTTATAATCATAAATATGTTCTTATCATGAATGCTCACAACATTAATAAAAAATATTAAAATTTTCATCTTTATCAACATATTCTTATACTGTCGAATTCCATACCATTGTAAAAGGGCCCTAAGTGATCTAGGGCTGATGCAAGCGGTCATTAGAAGCGCGCCCCAAGCGAGAAGATATCACCAGCGAGGTGTGCAGACAGTCCCTTCCGTCTTCATTATCGCGCTCCGAGCATTTTGTGGCTAAAGTAAATACTTTTAAATCTTCTTAGTTAAATAAGAAACTATAGTGCTAAGTTTTATCACGCTATGAAAATTACTAGGATAGTTTTGCGCTTTACAGCGAGTGTCACAGCCTACTTATAAATACTTAGAATACCTTATAATAATCATACTAAATAAAATTTCATGTTAATTTTAGTAATATTATCTAAAATTTTCAAGGTTTAATCTATCAAGTCTTCTCATAAAATTATATTTAGATTAATAAAATTGTTTTATTTTTTCTTCACTTTATTACATGTATACAGTATAAATTAATGATTCCAATTAATATACATGTAACTAGTAGTACCCCGTGGTCCCGTTTCCGAAACAATACCGGGATGCAAAGTATACAGCCGTAATGTCGCATTCTAATTAAAAAATAATTATTCAAATCGGAGCAGTACTTTTGAGTTAATTCGTTGCATACAAAAATAGAAGCCATATCTTCCAAGCAACAAACAAGACACATTCATACTTTAACTAGATGACACTAAACAGAAATGGAACCACATCGTCATTTAACAATAAGCACCTATTCAAGGTTGCGACATTATATTTACACTATATTTACTGCTACAAAATCAGTAGCCCCATAACGAAGTGAAGCAAATGAAAGCAAGCAGCAGTCGACCGTTATTGTCATAGGTCACCAACAATCTGGAAATAGAAGTAACAGTAACCGAACAATGCCCACACAAATCAGACAGGATTCCGAATATCTCGGCGTGGTCCAAACATTTGCATGGGTTGCGTGTAGACGCCCACTGCACTGCAATCGCTCGCCGTATCACCTCAAATGCATTCTATTCCTACATCTTCACACTATGTCGTATTTATTGCTTTTGTGTTTAGCGAAGGAAATCCTTTTTGGTTCCTTGAAATGGAAATGTTGAACGTCTACTGGATGTTTGAATTATAATAACAATACTACGTATAAATACGAAGAATGATATAACTTTAAATAGTTTTGTCGAAAAATAGTGAGTAACAAACAAAACAGTAACACATGTTAATATTTTATGGTCTTATTATATTTCCAGTCTTCTCGTCTTCTTCTTAAGTAGGTAAACCTACACAAAAGTACGTGTTGTAAGGTGTTTAATAACAATTTACGTTCAATATCAATAAAAAAATATACAGAGCTTCCAAAGCTGGTAATATATTTTGTTTTTTTTTTTTTTTTTTAATTTTAAATATAGAATTCTGCGAATAAACTTGTACGTATTTCCAAACGAGTCCACTGACATTGCAGTGGAGCGATGGGTAAGTCGATCACTGTAACGCGAGCCGCCCGATGTCCGATCATCTGTCCGGACCTTGGGTCTTACGGAACACTCCTTCGAGCGTGTCGTGTGATGTTTACTAATTTGCTGTCAACTCTATAGACATACTAGATGTCCCCCATGTATATATAATCTATGTAGTTCCTTTGGAAATAGTATGAAAAGTATATCATGTGCTAATGCTAGTTTCAGTCTATAAGGGTTTTTTCAGATAGTTCTATTAAAAACATCTTAATCATATCATAACTAAGTAGTAACATTCACATGTAACAGTAACGACGTCATATTTAAAGAAAACCACCAAATATTTTTTACACCCCGTATAATTAAGATCCTATACAATTTCTGCATTAGATACCCGAAAGTTAGAATCAAAAGCACAAGCTTTCAGTACCTTTACTGTATTGTTATATTATTAGTTCAAGACTTATTAATCGAATATAAATTGCCGTCTACTTTATGGAATAATAGTGTTAAGTGTTCATTGAATTCCTTGAACCAGTTTTCCCGTAACAATCGATACCATTAGGGAAGAAGCATTATTTTACTTAGGCTCTAACCATATTCGCAAGACCTTTGTATTTACTACAACTATAGCACTTTCTACTTTCCTAGCTGTGTCCCTCATTTTCTTAGCTGCTATGTTAGATTATTACCTATATAATATATACATATAAAAAATCACTTGTAGTTTTAAAAAATAGTAGTAACTCATACAACAATTCTAAATCGTGCCATCGATACTATTTCGAGCTTTTAAGCATATATCAGCTGCACCAGGCAATCAGCTTTCTTTCGTAGCAATATTGGGATAAGAAATATTTGACGTATTCAGTTTCATATTAACTGGCAACTTCGCGAAAACGTTATAATAACCGTATAGTTTATGTATGTATACAAACTAAAAATATCTCTTAACAATACAAATATATAACTACTAGTTGTAAATCTTTGTAGATTCTTCACCCTTACCAGACTATTTCATAATACAATTAATTAAATATATCCAAGCGAAAATGTGCAATAAATTTCAATTCAATATGATAAGATGGCTCAATTTGCCGTACACACATCGTTTGCAAGCTCATTATTAATTCAAGACACAGTAAAGCAATATAGGACTCCGCGTAGGCGATCGTCCTAACGCACAACGACAATCATCTCCGTGCTCATACATTATTTATTTGTGTCATTATAAGCGCTGCACAAAGATGCCCCTATCTCACAGCGTATTATAAAATAATAATTTCTATTCGCCGAACGTTTTGAGCGCATGTGCTGTTATGGAAGGCGCCTTTAATGTGATGTTTCGATATATTTTGTGGCCTATAAGGAATTCTGCGTATATTTTTGTGTAAAATTACGTCCATATTTAACCTTTTTTTTACGTGGACAGCTTAGATATTTAAGTTGTATAATAGTATTACCAAATTCAAAAAAAAAGAAAGTCAATATACATAAAATGACATTCCATATAATATTTTGTTCAATATCTCATCGTGAACATTAAAAGACGCTATTATTATAAGACGACATTCGCTATTTGGCTTGCATGAGACTTTCTATTAACGCAGCTATTTTGTTTTCAATATCTATTAGTAAAGGTTTCTTCACCCACCTGATACTAAGGAATGTCTGGAATAACTACGTAAAGTTATGTAACGCACTTATCGTTGACAATGAAAACCTAAAATATTCCATAAACAACATATTCTATAAAACAAACAGCTCGCTGATTGGTCGAGATTATTCTATATTTGCATGACGTTTCCTTATTTGTCGATCCAGTTCTGTGTCTTCCTTTGTAGTTACTTGAGGCGTGATCGCTGCTTATGAATAAAAATAATTGAACTATCAAATGATTATTGCGGAAGACTGTATAAATATACATTTTGGAATATTACATGTGCGAAGTATCGGGTAGTGGCGTGCGCGGAAGTTGTTTTATTATAAATATTTTTTTAGATATATTACCAAAAAAGTACGTAATAGTTATAAATAATTAGTATATAGATTTTTGTATTATGGAATAATTCGAAACTAATAATAAAAATTACAAAAAATATGATATCACATTAGCTGCTAAAATGTTATTAAACAGCCGCGCCTTGCGGCTGTTTCCACGCAGTAATTTTAATTTTCAATTTTGTGTCTCGACCAGGATAAGAGATATCGGGATTCCTATGTCTGTATTTAGGGTCAAACTTCAATCATTCATTCAGTAGTTTTTACATTCTGACAATATAAGTGGTTTCGCGATTGCAATATTTAGTAGGATTTACAAGTGCTTATGCGCTTGACTGTACATGATTACCATTTAAGTGCCGTGATGTGTCTTATACGTGTTATTATAATAGTTATCACATCCATAATGTTTATGATCTACGTGGACATCTACGCAGCATTCTTAATTATAATTGTATGATTATTCATATTTTTTGTGGCAACGATAACTTTGTCTTGAAGCTAATTACTTGTATATGAATAAACATACGTCCTATGGTTTATCATTGACGTTGAATTCTTTAGCGTTTGATAAGAATTAAGAACCAATGAGATCCGTATATTTTTATTAATAGAATTTTTTTTATTATATACATTTTTATATTAATATTCGTGACTACGACTTTTAGCACGACGGACTTTCTTATAGTAGATTCTGTCATGAACATTCTAAACGCGAATCAATATATTAATAGGAATCTTATAAATAAGAATTTCAGATTAAAATCTTCAAATTAAGACTTCAATAATTGGTGCATACCAAATGGTACGACAATCTTGTTTGTGTTATTTCTTACTGAACGTGCACCCTCTTTCATCTGTTTAGGTTCAATACATTGATATATGCATATAAGTCTTAATAAAGGGTTGCTTTGAAAACCTCTTTTGGGGGTTATCTCTCTCTTGATGATGACAGTCCTTTATTTATTTATTTATTATTTTATAAAAAAATCTTTAAAAAAAATTCACTGTACATTGTAGAATATATGACATCGTTGACAATAGTCTTATGATTTTTTTTATAAAAGGATATAGCATGCGTTCCACATAATATTTTATCAGACAGCACATTACATTAAAATTAGTAAGCTAAATACACAAAAAAATATATAAATATGATACCTTTCATTATAAACGTCTATTACTATATTATTTTCTTTTAAAGTTCGGCAAATAAGACATTATTTGATTATGTTCTTATCAAGAACAACAATAGAGTTTGATTAAAGCTACTCAATGCTGTTTCAATTTACTAACAATCTGGCAATTACCCAACAATATTACACTCCTATATATTTCCTATAGATTACACTGTACAGTGAGATCAAACGCAAAGTGTTATAATAACAATCTAGATATAAACAGGCACACGTTTGCACAATCTACCCCAATGTAATAAAATCAACTGACATCTGAATGGTATGACTATTATATTTTGTAAGCAATCATTTCCATTTTATGTAGCGGGTCAAAGATTTGATTTCTGCTTCGTTAATCGCGTTCTATGGTTTTCCTTGCCTATGTTTATCTAAGATTTGTTACTACTAGAATTTCTAGTTTAATTCTTAACTAATTAGTTAAGATAAGTAAAGAACTAAGAAAATGGGTTTACATCGTGAAAATGTAGATACTTTATCAAGGGGTATGACCTTTTTTTCCGTCGCGGAATGTTATACCCACTTTAGTGGTATTTGAGAAGTAGTTGGGTACAATTTTTTTTTTGTTTTTCCTTTCTTCCGCTCCCCTCGTGACCAGCTCACAAAAACACCACGCCTTACGTCTGTTAGGCTGTTAGTACCAACTTAAAACACAATATACCTGGTTCATATGTCAATACATATATGGCTATCATATTTTACCCATACATACATAAAATAATTTATAAGAATGTCTTTCAAAATTTAATTCAAATAATAAATTAATACTAATAAGCGCAAACAAAAACACAATTTCAAGACAATACAAAAAAATAGACTATTTTTGGATCTAATTAAAACAAGGTTCATCCGATATTAAATACAGTATACCAGGCCAATTACAACCAGATCTTATATGTGGGTTAAGCCAGCTAACTGTAAGCGTAGACAAAGCACAGGTACGATACATCGGCCAGTGATAACGGAGCGTTATCACCGCGCCCGTCCACTACAGTCACCACATTCACTCCCAAACTACTGCGAACCGTGCACTTTGATACTTGAAGTCTTATTTTGTAAGTTTAATAAGGCCATTTCTGGCCTTTAAAATGCGTTTTAAGATAAGATGAGTAATATATCTCTATATTACTCATCTTATCTTAAAACGCATTTTGCGCATTTTGCGCTGCTCTCGCAGAGCTTTAATTCTCTTCCTTTAAGAAAACTCCTTTCCCTTATGGTAAAGTTTTGCTATTTATGCCATTATTACACATGTACAAGAGTTAAAAAAGTGATGATCTATGATAATATGTTTTCACATAAGTATAACATAAGCGAAAAAGTCGTTAATTTTAAAAATCCTTGCAGACATTCCGCTGGGCCACTTTATTAGATTTTCGTCTCCTGTAAATTCTCAATATTCTTTGAGGTAATTTAAATATTGTACACTAAAAAATATATAGATAGCGTGTTGTATATATAATTAAACGACTCACGATCATTTTAATTGTTGGTGGATTTTCAGTTAAGAATTTTTATATAATATTAGACCAATGACCATTTTATTGATCTACTGAGTTCTTGTCTTATGTCAAAATTCAATAAATTAAATGAAACGTTATATATACGTTAAACGCACAAATACGAGTAGTGCAATTTTACCCAAGTATTTTTATAAAAATATAAAAATAAGAAAATAAATCAAATCGAATAAATAGATAAGGAAATTAAATACCAAAATATGTCGAGCGTCGTGTACCAGGAGATCATACGATGCTTGACGGTAGAGTCAAGGCGAGCGGCCGGCGCCGACCACGCCCGCATCCCTACCCCGCACCGCGCACCCCGCACCCCGCACCCACCCGCGCCCCGCGCACCGCGCACACGACGCGCCGCTGTAACCACCGCACATCGAATATCAATATCAGACTATCATTTAACTCCTTTATACTTCTACTACCCTGGTATTTATAGACCATAAACTTTTATTGGTTAAATAGATTTTAATATAGCCACCATTTATTTATATGATAGTGAAGCAATAAAGTAGAATAAATAATATTGTCATTGCAATTTATCCGGAATTAAAGCTAAGCGTGTAAAGTTAGTTGTCAGTTTAGTTGATTTGTAAGCAACTACAGAAAAACTGTATTGCATTCGTAATTGAGCACATTAATTAACACCTGGTCGATCAGCTTTATAAATTGCAACCCTTTAACATTCAGTCCGCTTAATAGATTTTATCAGAGAAATTAACTGGACGTAAAAATACAGGCCTGTCAGCAATATTATAATAAAAGCTTCCATACTTTAACTTATAGTTATTTCTTGGAGTGATTTATTGCGACTCTAAATGATTTATTTCAATTTGTTACAAAATAATTAACAAGACAGTATAATGTAAGCAGTTAATAGGTTTTATTTGCATTTCAATTAATCAGGTTAGCGAAAACATCACTTGTCATGTTATTATTTGAAAACACCTCGAAATCGGAATACACGCGGACGCGTTGATTCAAACAGTAATTAGAAATGAATTCTCATAATTGTTATTATATGACAAACGCTGTATGACATGTCCGTGATAGGTTCGCGGTACCTTACACATAAATTATGAAATCAGATCACCTCATAGTTACGGATCTGGGTATCGGCACCTTCGGCTGGTCAAGCGCCGAAGCGGATACTTATTAAAATTAATTACGAGGCCACCTACTCATGATCAATCTCGGACCTCATTATCATTGATAACGGAGTTTGTAAGAACTTGTACGTTCTCGAAGAAATATTTAGCATACGCAACCAGTCCATACAAAAAATAGAAGCCGTACAAAAACTGTAACGATATCTTTAATGACGAGTTATGTACTATTTAGGAAAACTCGCAAGCGTACCTACTGCTTACTTTTAAAATTAAACCAGACTGACATGTATTCATCAAAACATATTTGGGCCGACATCGGGCTGAGCTTCCAGTATCACAAGTTCAAACAATTAGTTATATCATCATTTTTCAAGAAGCGATTCGCCGAATAAAATTAAGCCATAAAATTTTACGATACGATCGCGCCGAGCCAAAGCGGTGCGCATACATTATCGAATTAAATTTTTCTGATGCGTGAAAAACCGTCCGAATCCAAGATACCGAATTCACCAGCTAAATATTTGAAAAAAAATGATTTGCATACGATTGCGGTGGTAATGATTAATAAAACATTAAATTTAAGCGGCGGCCGCGTGACCTTTTCACTCAAGCGATACGTTTTTATTTCAGATGTGGTTATCATCAAACGTCGATCTGGAATGGCAGTTCGAACGAGGCTGCTACATCCGTTCTCTAAGGTCTCCGGCGACCACGCCCTGCCACAAACTACTACCTATACTATAATCGCTACTGCGCAATACAACGATTCATTTGGAGCTACTAATTCGCAAGGTTTAAACGATATAACTAAATATGTCGAGAGGGCTTTTTGCAAGCATCCTTATAAGTGGTTTTGTAGTGAAAAACGTGTGTGTAGAATATATGTTGCCATGTTGAGGCGTCCAGCCAATCATGTATGACTCAGGTTCACTTTCCCACTGATTAGCGGATAGGGATAATGTCACAATTAGATTTTTTATATTACTCAAGATCTTAATATAAAAAAATGTTTCGCATATATAATATCCTCGATCTTATTATATTTTAAATGCGAAAGTGATTACGCAATTGTACGGAGCTTTATCAAATTTCGTACAGACAAAGTTTAGAGCTAGGGCGGTATAAAGGTCAAAGAAAGATAAACCCTAATATTTGCATTTGCCTTATTATAATATCGATTTTATTTAAATACTAAAAATATCTCTTAAATTCAGGCTGAATGGTAATCTTTTATTCACGTTCTAGACTAAAAGATGTTCAATGTTCAATAGCATTGTATCAAAAACCTGTCAACCGCAACAGGTCCTAATGACTATAATAGGTTATTGTATTTCTTAGAAAAACTATCCATCACTTACTACTGGTCAAACGTTTGTGTAACGTGAGTTAAGCAAGTTTCTCTTTGAAACTATCTTGTTCGTTAAAATCGCTTTTTTGTGCTCATTCGACCTCACACTGCGATTCGCAGATGTTATGATTAATTGCTTCTGATTGCGAATCATCATTATGTTCATTCATGTATTTACAAAGTCTTTAAACTCGTGCCATTTCTATGATCATTTACTGTAAGAGATTGCTTGGTTAATCAAATATGGTACTCAAAAATATTTATTTATTTATCCCTTATTACATTTTATACAAAAAGTAAAAAATAACAAGAAATGTATCAATAATTAATTAAGCACCAAAAAAACCCGTGGTACTTAAAAAAAACTTATGTTAGAACCAGAAAAAAAAAACATTATATATTAAAGAGTAATGAAAATATGAAAATTTTTGTGGATGTTTTAAAATAATTATTTTAAATGTAAAACATTTTAACTACACTAAACATGTTACCGGGAAACAAAATGAAGTGCAATTACGAATATAAATTATAATAAACGCAATTAGGTCCCTAAAAGCTCAGTTTTCGTAAAAGAGTTGTTCTCGTAACGAGTTCGAGTGAATCTCTTTATGCAATGACCGACTGTTAAGTACAGTTTTAACACGTTAAGGTACTTTTAACTTCTTTGAACATCTCTGGATAGCCTTTTTAATTTGTAGTTATTTTAATGTGGGCGATAAAATTATTTTTTAAGTTAATTAGGTTATGAAATTAATATGTTATGTATTCATTATGTAGCCTGTAAAGAAAATCATACAACTAACAGAAGACAGGGCAGCCTGGAGACAAGTAGTGGATTCCAACGGCTGTTTTTAATAATTACCACGACCCTCAGCCATGAGGAAACGACAGTGAAGAAGTATTAATTATTATTAATATAATTTTTTTTTATTACGTTTTAACATAACGTATACAAAAAGGAAAATTCAGAACACACATATAAAAGGCGCCCCTATGGCTGTGAAACATTTCTTGCAGGCAACCAATTATATACTTCGCTGAAAACGACCTGATGATTAATGACATTTTTATTCAACAAGAGTCTCCATAGATATACTGATCTGCACAATGGTATTTTAGCACAGCCTCAAAAAGTCGATTGCTAATATTTTTATAGATTAATTAGTTTAATTACAAATTAAAAAATATCTGCTTATAATCTGATTAAGTAATATTTAATGCACTTACGCTGCGCTTAAGAATAATATGTACGAGATTTCATTAAGCAAATAACACAAAATGACGTAATATCACAACGACGTTAATCTCAATTGCACAGTTTCGGCGTCTTATGCAAGTATTCCGAACTATTCGTAATATTAACCATTTTATGACATCCGACAATACTATAAAGTGAGTTGAACGTGTTTTAAACGCGATCATGTCACATGTAATTATCGCAATAAAACTCGGTAAGGTGTTGCCTGCGCCGCGGTAAAATTGAGCCTTTCGCAACTTGTGTTCAATTTAATTAAAGAAAAATCTGTAACAATATATTGGTTACGTAACTGTAACTGTGTTCTATACAAAAGAATTCAACGCTTTCGTAGATAGAAAGATTAATTGAAATTAAAGTTATTTTTAAAACAAACGAATCTTCTCTAAATATTTCTCTTAATTAAATATTTATAATTTGCATTATGTCTTAAACGTACTTGTAAAATATTTGTTAATGTGAAAAATAAACCATAATTTATTTGCTTATATCGAGAGAAGAGAAAAGCTATTTATTATTATTTTGAGAATTACTGTAATGTCGTATTTTGTAAAACAATGTTTTGATTACTAGTCGCTTGTGTGTTGTATGGTATCTCGGCGCGGTGTGGTGAGCGCGGAGCAGGCTCAGTGCTCACTAAGTAGGCAAGGCTTATCACGAGCGCGCTGGGCGGCGTCGCGGCTGCGACTGCTATCGTTCAGAGCGCAGTCGTTGACGTACCGTTAGAGCGAGAGAGCGAGCGGCGGGGTGCGGGGGGCCATCCGGAAGCCTCGCTGAAACTGGACCGTTTTCTTTTCTTGTTGTTATTGAGATCGAAGTTCTGTTGTTGTCGCGTACGATAACGCGATGCGATGCCGGCCTGCGCGCGCGCTTTAAGCTCCGCGGACCGTTGTGATGGATACTGTGTAATGTGATAACGAAAGTGAAACTCAAGTGATTTGTTTGTACGGATTTTTTTTTGACTCGATCCCTGGTGATTCCGATGATACATCGGATTTAATTTTTCGCTTTTTTCTGTAAATAAGGTAGGTGATATAAATTTTTTTATTGTTAATGAGAGCACGGCAAATATTATTATAATTATATACAAATAAACGGAAATTTATTTTCAAATTTAATTAAATTATTTCGTGTTAAAATATTTAAAAATATACAATTGGTGTTGTTAAAACATTTTTTTTCCGAAAACAAAATATAGAAAATGAACAATACTCATACATAAAATTAAATCGATAATGATTTTCTAAATACTAAATAAAATCATTAAATAATACATAAGTATTAATATAGTAGTATACCGATGATAGTTTTAAAAATATAAATTTATAAAAACTTTTAACGAACCTTATAAATAATCAGGCGCACTATAAAAAATTATCGTATGTTTCTTTTAATTTGTTTAATTTAATACGTCAAACAAAAAATATTAATCATTTAAGTAAATTTTTTAACCATTTTGTGATATATAAAAAATCGCTGTTCTACTTTAAATGAAACCATTAAGGGATATATAAAAATATATAGATTATAGGTATTGAAACATTAAACCAATCCAATAATTTAATTAAAACTATTATCGCCAAAATAAAATAAGTACGCAATAACACTCTTAAAAAAACGATATCTTTTCATTTATTGTCTTTTTTGATATTGTTTAAAAATGTGTAATACATAAATTTATATAACGTACATAAAAGAATCCCGAAATACATAACACTAAATATACCTACACATCGTAAAACCAGCATTATTTTGCACTCCTTAATAACGCTTTTCTTATACAATTACTTTACTGTATACTACTGGGTACAAGACAATTTCACTAGAATTTTCACTAGTAGCAATAAAACTAAAAACAAACTAAACAAGATTATTCGACCCAGTAAACCAGAAAACCGCGCCGCCGGCCGCGCAGCCAGCCGCCCGACGGACTTTTTGCTCCTTTTAACTATTGTCATTTAACAGACGTTCCTCAATAGTATTTACTTTATCTTTCACTTTTCAAAGAAACCTTTCAAGCTTTAGGCCACAAGACATTTACACTTGGAATAGCTATATGGCTATATATTTTTTTGCAAATCGAAAGAAGTTTGCGGTTGACAATTTGTTTTACAAGCAATACAATTCAACATTATATATTTTATTATTAAACAGATATGTATCAAAGAAACTATCAGTCACTTTTTCACAGAAATAAAAATCTTTCAATTTTATTTTTAAACGACTACAAAATTTAAAAAATAAACGCGTTGCACCGTAATACCGTTTATCTCGCATATGCATCGAAATAAAGACATAAACG
Organism: Eurema hecabe; assembly: GCA_026213755.1. NCBI lineage: Eukaryota > Metazoa > Arthropoda > Insecta > Lepidoptera > Pieridae > Terias > Terias hecabe. Next base: position 5,439,064 of record JADANM010005346.1, on the reverse strand, counting down.
TTTACTCGTACATGCAAAACGAATACATTAAAACGATTATAAGAAATGTCTTTACAACGACGGCATACAATAGAAAGTGTATGATATAACTTTCGGTCTATATAATTACGCTTCTAATAAGAATATTCTTATCGGACATCGCGTCCGAAGCAATTTAAATCCGCCAACTATTTTTATTTGTAACAGATACCGATACTACTGGTCTCATTGATCGTGATCTTTGCGCCATCAAAAGTCAATCACATTCTTTTTAATCGTTTCTCACGGAGCGCTCGAAGATTGCATTCCCGAAAAAAGGCCGCGTTCCGCTGTGTCATCTCTGTTATTATAAAAATAAAATAAAAAATAATTAGACATTTCGCTTTCACTGGACGAGTGCGTAGTTAGATAACTGTCGGAGCTGCTCGATTTAATTTCGATGGCGTACAGCGACATTATTCCGGTTTATTATACGCATCACTGAGTGCGTACGACTTATATTTATTTTATGTGATTGGCTTTCATTTTTTGGAATAATTGCGTGATTTGTACCAGTTTGTGCGGTAAATTATACGGACGTTTTTGAAAGCTTGCTGCTTGCTTTTTGCATAAGATGAAGGTACCGTAGCAATTAATAAAGCAAATATGTATTACATTAGCATTTAAAATATTTTTTAAATTTTATACTATTTTTACTACCGTATGAATAGGACATTTAATGTAAAGTTTAATTAACCGTTTGGCTAACGATGTAGCCATTAAAAAAGCCTAATAAATACAATATTAAAATAAAGAATCACATTATCTGAATTGGATACTATTACATCTCTTATAAGCTGTATGGGACATAAACATATGAAACGTTCCGTTACTATAACCCTCGATGGTTCGCAGTTAGAATACTAATGACGCATTACTTGGCGTCACTAAATTATCCCGGGTAGGTGTGACGACAAATGAATGATTTCAAAACGAGCTCATAACCATTTGCATATAATTGCAGTCTAACACTAATTATACAGGGAATATACGAACATTATACGAGCACTGGTAAGTGACCATCTGTTATGGAAATCATCAATCTTCCTTACAATACGAGTATATTGTTAGTAAAAGTTATAGAGTTATTGAATACGAAGTAGTAATGGAATCGATTGTAATCTATCATTACGGGCTATCTAATTGTAATGTTCCTTTATAACAAGATGGGAATTATGTTCTGTGTTTACTATTTAGCTTAATAGTGTAACTGTTTCGCATTTTCTAGAAGCTTTCCATCCATAGGTATATACGTATAACGTTTTTATAATAAGGAACGCTTTTAAAATAATACATCTATTATTAAGAATATTTTATTTTTTAATATATAATATATAATAAAAAACATATTCATTTGTAAATTTGCATTTGCTTTATTTTTATACTATAGACAATATTTGATATAAAATGCAGACATCGACAGGAAAGCCTCAAAAAATTATAAATAAAATATTCTGCCTGCTGATTATAATAATTATAACCGATACTATAATAACACATGACGGTTAAAAGTTAAAACGTATAAAACATAAGTACGGGATCTGATATAAGGATCGCGAACTTTATACCATTTCAACTTCCAACATAAGGGAAGAGAAAGCCACGTCATTCACAAAATATCTGATAATCTGTGATATCTAGTACAGCTTTAAATACAGCAAATTAGCCAGCGATATACACAGGCCTATTGAGTAGGCACAATGCGAGAGATCCTATCTAAAGACATTTCGATGCTAAATAGTAAATACCATTTTCTTATTACGATGATACTATCATTCAAACCCAAGAATATACTGTTTAAGTAATTTTTTTTCTAGACGAAACTCATAAAACTCCATATTCAAACATCATTAATGGCTCTTATAAGTGTTCCGTTGTTTTCCTTTTAAGTGCGGAACGATTAAATTTGACTAGAAATAGTAACCAACAACAGGAGTAACTGAAAATATCTTGTAACAAAAAAATATCTGTATCTATGCGGGATTTGGAAATATTATTCGTCGCTGCAGCAGACACATGAATCACGATGACTGCATCGTATTTGTATTCACTGGGGATGAATTCGCGACAATCACAAAATTGTAAACATAGGAACGCACACGATATTGACCCTTATAAGCACACGAAAATATGGACGCGTCGCGAGAATCGCGTGCACGATTCGTCACAGTCACCAAACAGTCTAAGATTTCTAATAAAAATTCAAGGAAATTTGAAATAGTCTGCATTCAAGTACATCACTCAGCTTGTAAAAAAATGCACAGACGACGGTATAGACGGAGACGCATAATTTTTAGATTCATTTTCATAATGTGCAGCCAGCGACTGAGGTCAACACCGTACATGTACCACTATATACCAAATCTCAGTGTTACAAACAAAATAGCCTTAAATCACTATTCGTTTAAACCTTATATACCTATCTATTTCTAAATACTTTATTAGCGATGTAGATATTTTTGTATCAGTATTATTTTGAATTAATAATGGCCTGCCTAAGCAGATATAAATGTATTTAATATATAATATCGGATGTACGTGTATATAGGTTAGTTTCTTACAAAGCTCGCAGCCACTTGTCTATGACAGAATTAAAAGATGTGAAAAGCTGATTGTAACACAAGCGGCCGCGGTCGCTCCGAGCCAAACAGATCAACTGATAACGAAAACTGTTTGTAACATATTATTTATTGCAAAAATATTTAAAATGCGTCCATAAATCAAACCACACCGATCTTTAAGTTCATCACAAATTAAATTTTGACTCGTGGCGGTCTTTAACCTATGAACTATGATCTATTTTCTTAGTATTTTAAGCCGTGTGATATAAGAAATTAAATGTTATTGAATTAAGAGGAGATGTAACTATCATTCATTAATATTAAGTAATTTCACCAAGCATTATAAATTTAATATTAAACGTTTCTTACCACGTAGCGAGAAGCTACGTACTATGTAACCGACATACTACGACTCCACTAGGTATAATATATGTAAGCTTATAACTAACCGTATATAGCATAGAGTATTCTTCATACCATAGTTTGATAAAACTTCCATAGGGAATTATTCTGAGTCAGCATATGCTTTTCAGTAGATAAGATCACTTTCCTAGCTTATGCGTGGCATACGTCTTCATTGCGTCACCTGATGGCAATCGGTGCATGGGAAACCAATTGTTAACTCAAATGTTTCACACATGAATGTAGTCATAAAGCCGATTGCACGCACCGCGATCAAGTGGATGCACAAAAAACACACAGACATGTGTATGTGAACATACTGTTCGCAATTAATTAACGTAATTTGCTATGGCATTGTTTTGCACGCTACGACAATCCAGTTTTTAGAATACCCATAACCTTAGTACTAGTAAAATTGAAAGTTAAACAGCTGCCAGTTTTTTATAGCAGTTACATAAACTCGATATGTCTAATACAAATATTTTGTAAAAAAACACTATCGAATCCACAAAAACTATTACCTCAAATGTATTGATAACAAATTATAACGTTATGAAACGCTCGCCGCTACGTTAATAGAAAAAATGTAAAAAGTTGATTGAACAAAACGTCACTCTCGATTTCATTGAAATGAAATCGTTTCGCTATAGATATTATCGTGATTTATAACAATAAACCCAAAAAATCCCATCGCCGTGCGAAATCGCGAAAAATTAGAATTGCATCATCAACAACCGTATAATTGGCGTTGCAGATGCTTATAAAAATGATCATTTATGGGCCGTTTTGAAATAATAGCCAATTGAATTAACTGCAAGATATTAATTACGTTTAAGCGGTTATTATGAGATGAAACTTTATCTTGACTCTGTCCACTTTTAACATGATCGGCCTGCGCCGTTCGTTAGTATTCAAATACGCCAAAATATAAGGGAACAATTTTTTTTCACATCAGAGTAACAAGGTCTAGTAAGCTATAATAATACCTAGAGAGACTGGCAGAAATCACTTTGTAGTATTAAAACTTTTCACGACTAATAATACCGTACCCAGAAAAAAATTGTATAGAAAAAATAGTTTAAGATACAAAATATATGACAACCGTCTGCAATAACTGGGAATCGGTGTAATGTTATGCATACAAGGTAAACAGAACCGTCGCCCCAGTTCCACCTAGTAAAAAATAACACACCGAGATATTTACGATTTGTTCCAACTAATAACTTACTTAAAGTCCAATATTGGCTCTTATCATCGCACACATAAATGAGTTGGAGTTACATAAATCAGCTTCGAATTTATTGGTGCAACGTTTTAATTGGCCGGAATGCTGACAGCATATTTTAATAGGCACTCTTATTGAATTCAATCCATTTTCAGTATATGTCGGTCAGAGATAAGGATTTTTTTAAGTAATTTTAAATCGTATCGCTACCGTGCAATAAATTTATTCGATTAAAGCTTTAATTTTTATTCGCTGAGTGAACACGCGATTTTAAACTAGTTTTTCTTTATTAGCATATTTTTAAGGATAATTTAATTCAATGTAGCCCGATTGATTTTATGATTTATTAAGTATGACTTTTGATTGAATTTATGAATGAGTACGTGTTAGTTATTCAAGCTATATAACTTTGTATAATTTTATTATCTATAATTTTGCGTTCATTTGATTTTAGCTCACACATGACGTGATTTAGTTAATATGTCTATTTTTTTGTTCAATATAGCCTATAGAGCCCTCAAGTAGCTTTCAATCAGTAAAGTTTTCAATTTTATATCAGTAGATCTAGACGGCGTGCAATTACGTCACAAACTTAGACATTTTCCCCTCAGTAATATATTTAAAAAAGATACTCTTTTTAACTTCAAACAGAGCATGTTGTTTTTTCACAGTCGTAAATCAATATTATTACGTGTCTTATTTTCCTTGTTAATACTTATTCTATGTAATATTAAACTAAGGAAAAACATCTTAAATCAAAATCATGCTAATATTGTCGCTCTAATAACTATAGGAATATTTATCTGAAATGCAAAACTTGATGAATACTGGGCTAGTAATTACGGCGGTATAACTAGGATCGACCATTTTAATATTCAATTAACTTGACCATAATTCTATTGATCATTAAAATTCATGTATTCTTACGAATATGTTTTATAGCGTTGATATAAAACGCGCTTCTATATCATCGTAATAACGTTTGATAAATAGGCTTGGTGGTAACACAATTCTTCTACGCCAATGGTTGTGGGTGCGATCCCCATGCTGGAAAAATATAATTGTATGTTTCTACGGTCTGGATGTATGATATGTGTGTGTACAAAAGAAAACTATAAATGTAATTTATCCATTATCTATTTGCCATAACATTAGCTCTGCTTAACGTGGTACTAGATACTAGTGGGTTGCCAACCTTGCACCGTTCCATACATACATAGTCTGCCAAAACTATAAATATTCCTGTAGGTTGTATTCGTGTAAAATAGTAAAGAATAAAATCACGCATGTAAGTATAAGACGGTGTATTATGATCGCAAGGCCTGTCCAATGCCCTAGGAATGCGTCTATCAAACGAAACAATAGCAATAACAAAAACTCTCCCACGGCACATAATGAATAGTTAACAACGAAAACTAGGTGAATCTTTGTGCAATAGCCTAGTGTCTTTTAAAAGAAATACGATCATTTTCAATTTCATCACGTTTCCCACACAACATACGAATGGGACGTACTTGACAAATTAGTGTAATCATAACGAGGTTCGCGTATTTTGTTCGACGAAATATAAATAAATAAAATCAATATGTTCAGGACATTTATACACAGCGCCATCTAGTTCCAAGCTAAGCCGAAGCTTGTGTTATCGCAACTAGATAACGGAATAAATTACACATACATACTTTTCTTTTGTAAATACATACATAGCAATACCCAGACCCCAGAAAAATACAAAATGTGAAGTACAAATATACGTACCAACGACCCTTCGCGCAGAAAACAGTTGTACTACCACTGCGCCAAGCGGTTGTCTTTTACATCTGAATTATCGTTTCCGATATTATGTGTGCTAATGAATCCTCACTTCCCTTGTTAAGTTTAATGGATGCGAAAAACTAGTCAAACTATTTATGACGTAAGCAGCATCGGATATGTATTTTATTAAATACATACAAATTTTAGACTTAAAACAATTTATACAGTACTAGCCACCAGCTTCGCACCCATATATTATGCATATGAACCTTCCTCTGATATACATATATTAAAAAAAACATGAAAATCGGTCGCGTAGTTTTAGAGATTGAAGCATACATAGGGACATACAGATAGCATTTAAAAGTAAAGATAGCATTTTTATTCTAAGATTTGAAGATCATAAGATACACCATCATATAAAAGAGTAATGACGTAGCCGCTATAAAGATATGCATATTTGGTGCTAATGTTTTGTTTATATTTAGACAGGTGAATCATCTCGCACGGAAAAATCTAAAAGTCAAATTCACACAATTTGTCTATATTGCCCAAATATGGAGTGAGTCATTTGCATTTTACGAGCATAACGACAGAGGAAGGGGCCATTTGTCAAAAAGCATGTTAGCTTGTTAACACGCTCATGATTTGTTGTAATTCTTTAATTTGTTTTATCTAAAGACACGAAAACACGTCTAGGGCACGATAACATCGGATTACGGTACTTCTCACGCTAGAAGTTAAAATTCTTGAAGCCCTAGTCACCGCACGGCGCGGCGCGGGCGCCTGCAAATTGCTTAATGCTAAATTAAGAAATGTGTAACACCCATGTTCTGTCCGCACGAATGAGACATTAAACAATTTTGGTACAATTAACTCGAATTCACACACTAGATTTTACGAGCTTAAAGTTTATAATTAGACTCATTTAGTAGCCATTAAATAAGCGCAAAATATAGCGGTATATCACTCTTATTATCTGACCTTTTACGAAACATATATTGTTTCTATAACTTTATTGAACAATAAATGTTAATCGAAATGATAATTGCTAAAAATAAATAGAAGCCTTTACTTTATTTGATGCTACAGCGAAAATATACTTTAACACAATTAACTCCCCCACCCTTAAATATTTGCAATGAATATAAAACTAGCGAAGAAGGAGGAAAAGTTACACTTCTGATACAATGTCATTAATTTTCATTCTTTAAAGTCGACCCAGCCTTATGGCACGATCCAGCCACACACACCATAAATTGAACCACTTTAAAATAACACTATTTCGCATATACACAAAATAACGAAACACTTATGAGCTTCCATCAGCAACAATAGTAAGATAAATAACAAGAGCAAACAGAACAATGACGGGAACACGGCTCAAAAATGGACGTGAATATACGCCAAGAGCACACGTTCAATGCAAATTGGCCAAATGTCATACGTACGAGTAGTACGTACTCTTACACAACTGGCATTCCTTTTTGTTCGGAGATTCTCAGTGGTCCGTGTGAAACGTTCTCACGTCATAATGCGATGCTAGTAAAGATAACGCAGCCAGCGATCCGGCTAAACGCTGTATTAAGATAAGCCTGGAGCATCCACAAGTTCAAATTATATCGCGAACGAACGGTACTTGTATGTTGTTATTGAAACTTATTGTCTAGTCTAGTTTGGTTCGTCTACATCAATCGCATTATCACATTACTCCATCCATTTGTTGTGTAGAAAAGCAATATAAATAGCTACTAAAAATATTATGTTCTTAATATGTTAAATGTTAAGTAATACATAGTATAACAGGAGAGGAAGCGACAAATAATGTTCTTGCTGGCTCAAATAGTTCTCATAAAGAAATCCAATCTTCCTGTCGAACGAAGTCCGGCCTTGGTCTATCCGTGTTGCGAAGCATGTCGCGATCCGCGCAATCCAATGTGGGCCGACATATCTGTTTCAATCATGCGATACCTCCCGTGTGACAGTGACAGTTACATCACAAGACTTACTAACCTCTTTCCTTTCTCAACGAGACATTGCTATCAACGATTTCCTTTTGACACAGAGAAGCTTCCAGATGAACTGTGTTTTACGTCAATTAGTATTTTAACTGATATTTAAAAATAAGAAGATTCGCAATTCGAATACATTTTATATTCGTTAAGAGTTTATGACTAGGTCGAATTGGTGTTTTTTTTAAATTTTTTTAGCAGCTGATTTACCTGTGGCCAGTAAATAAAGTAAAGTTAGGCCCTTATTGTATAAACTCCTTGAAAAATATAAAGCTAAATATAAGCTATTGAGCACACAATAAATACGCTATAGAAGTTTAGTGTACATTGAACTTCCTCTACACTCTGTATACCCTAGTCCTTTATTGATTACAAGATACAGCTTTCTTAATCCGGGCAGCCAGAGGCAACGTTCGCAAAGTCTGACCATCGCATCCGCTCGTTTGTCGTTCCATATGATATTACATATCCTATTGCTAATGCCTAATATATATTTCTCACGATTTACCGTCCTCGGCTTAACTTCCGTTGCTGATTTGCGTCTCCGCGATTCGGTCCCGTCCTGCCGGCGATTGATTAGCCAATTGAGGATGTAAATTACAGCGCATCTAATGTAATCTAGGATGAGGACTGGTGGCATTTAGAGCGCTTAGCCAGAGCACCGTTATTTTTATTGCCGTCGCGGTGCGTCTGAATTGTAATATTACCCAATAAAGCGCTCTTAAGCCACCAATTACCCTGTCATTAATTCCAAATACAAGTTTTTAACAATTACTGCGAACCAATTTGGATTGTAATATGTGAACTTGAGCAACCGCCCAAAGACTTATTATTTCAAATGAGAAACGTAGAAAGGAATCGATATAGATTTACGGGCACTTACAAAAAGCAATCAAAGGAGGCGTGACCGAGAGTAATTATTTCTTAACACCATCTTTAACATTGCTACCGAAAGTGGTCCATTAGAGACTTCCTCCGTCTTAATGGCTATGATTGAGATGCTGTTAAACAGTTAATTAGATCTGCTTAATTGAACTCTTATACATAAACATTGCTGATCGAGAGAAAAAAGATAATAAATTATAATATAAAACGCGGTAGGCGCATTGATCTACTATTTAATCGACTAATTATTCGAGGTGTTAAATTGAAGTTTCGAAATATTCTAATAAATTTATAATTGTAAATAGTTTCTATGGAATTTTAATGAGTTTGTTGAAGTTAATTTTTTGTCTATAGTCTATACGATCGAGACGTAAGCTGATACTTAACAAACCGAGCAGCAAATACTTCGATATATTCCCAGCCAAATGTGATCGTGTTCAACATTAAAAACTAAATAGCCACAGGCATTTGTGGTCGAGTGTTGAGACTTATCGATCAATTTTATAGCTCCATAAAGGATTCATTATCACTTTGAGTGAATAGACTCGGAGGATGTTATTATTGCAGGTTGGACCAATAAATCAATATCGTAACTTGCTAATGATCATAGTTGCTTTTAACAGTATTTACTTAAATAAATTTTCTATAGATTTTATATAAATAAGGAGTACAAAAATACATACTTTGCATTTTAACTATAGAATACGGTATTATGATTAAATAACTTAGTTTTTTTATAGTACCAATTAGTTTGTCTGGAATATAAAATGATTTTAATTGAGTCATAACGTCATCTTGAAACTATTGTAAATTACTTTTGATAGTTTTTTATAAAACATAGAAAAATCTTGTGAAATCGTAAACTAATTATGGAAGATACCATAAACATAAACTCCTGTTAACTTAACAACTATTTTCTAACAAAATGAAAAGTAATTCAAACATAATTGAAATTGTTCAACGACGCGGTTTGATCTAAGATCTAAGCTTGTCCTTACAAGGTGATCAATAATTCTTTAATATGAGTTGCATCAGTACACGGCTGCGTTGACATCTCGGAGCTGTCATTGTCACGTCAGGGCAGGCTCGAGCGTCTGACATGTCGTTTGACAGCTCGTTTGGCACTTAGCCTGTGATGACGAGATAAAAGTATTAACGGTGAGAATACACGTGCCAGTACTCTAACAGCGAGCCAGCCAATGCCAAGTACTATAGACACAACTATTTGTAACCAAAAAGCTCATCGTTCAACATCAGTAAAGAAAATCTTTAACTAAATGCTGTCTTTATGAACTTTGCATTCAATTTAGCGATGCATATCTATGAAATTGTTAAAATTTTACACAAAGTACATACGTAAGTATGACTTACGATGTACTTTAAAGTAGAAGACTAAAGATCATCTTTAGTCTTCTACTTTTACTTTTTAAGGGATTTTAAGAATAAGTCCGCGATGAACATAAATATAAGGCATGTATGCAATATCTTACTATCTCTAGTACTTACTATCTTACCATGTGAACTCTAAATGCGTGTACAGCCTTAGTAACAGCTAATGTTCATAAGCCATTACTACGCTATCTTGTTATTCTTGTTTCTTTTTAATGTCATAAAAGTACGACCTTGGGATCATTGATGCGTACTATAAGTGGTTGTAACTGGATTTCACACTGGTTGTATTTTACGAGCTTGTGCTGTGACTAAGCAAGCGTTTCTTTGGCCGAACATCGCTGTCGCATTAACTGCCCCAGATTTCGTGAAATTTTTGCTGTATGTAGGTTTTTCTTTGTCATGCCCGAAATTTTTAATTTTATGGTATTTTTATTATCAACGACACATCACAGTACTGCTTCAGTGTCGACCGACGTTAAGATAAAGAAAATTAGTTGGACGGAATGTTAGGGCGTAATAAAATTTAAGATATTTAGGCAAACCTGTGTTACAACGTTAACCTCTGATGTAGGTCTTCATTATCTACTTTATCGTCACAATATCTTCACATAGATCGCTAAACTTTTTACTACAAAAGCTTTAACGAACATGATAAAAATCAGTTCATTCCAAATTTACAAACAAGTAGAAAATCTTATTGATAGCTTATCCGTTATCTCGAAGATTCTTCGACCCGTTCAAAGCATTTAGATCAAATTTAAAGACAATATACATTCATGTAATGTGTTCTATTTCAAAATCGAAATTGCTTGTCATTAGCAAGGCTAAAATGTCACAGAACAATGCTTGTCACAGCGGTCGAAGGCCGCACGTGAGCGCATTTCCTATTATATTATTATTTATTTATATTACACTGAAAATGGTCACGCAACAAAAACTGATTAAAAACGCTTCGAACGTACATTTTATAGATAATGCAGGCTAATGGCTATCAATTTTTGATTAGTTTTGCATACATCTACACTATGCATAGCAATGCCAATTTTACGAGCAATTTGTGTTCGATACACAATGACGCTATTTAAGGTTTCGATACATTCATTGTGTAGTCTCCATTAGAAAGGTTATGAACATGTTATCTGTCCAAAATGTTACAATTTAATGCTTTGTGTTATTCCTTTTACTAACCTTAAACTGATTTAAGTTATTTGACATTAACTTGTTGTCACTTGTCAACAAATTCATCATAAAATATTTATATTTGTAGCTCATAGAATAGTACATCTATGTGTAGACTGTATTTCTTCGAAGCTCCGATATATTTGAAGTGACTGAATAGTTACAAAACGATGAACGTTATTCGTTTGGCCAATCAGTGAGCACGTGCAGGGTCACGGGTCAGGTCGCCTTCAGCTAAGCAGGAGCAACGAATAGCATTGTTAAAAATTGTTCGATCGGATCAGATAATGTAGACGTACAATTATATGTCTTTATAAACTGTTTAAAGAATGAACGAGTAATTTACAATTTCTGTTAATATTCTTAGATTATTTAAGCGAAGACTCAAACGTTTTCTATTCATTTTATTTGCACTAAATGCGTATCACGCTATAGAAACGTACTTATTTCTTTATGAGAATTTTCTTTACAGTAAAATCAAAATTGTCATTATAATATGTACAAGTAAGAATTCAAAATACTCTTAGAATGTAATCGCATCATTGTCACAGATATCCGTTAGGCCGTGTTATCGAGCGAGTTCGCTATCTCCGATACTAGCTATACCTCCGATATAGCTTTAATTCCCCGATATCGTATCGTGTCACTGTAGGGGCGCGACCGACAATAAATTCACTGGCTGCGTGAAAGATGAAGTACCCGCTTAACATACAATGAGTGTCGTAAGCATAGTGTTCTAGTCTGTATTAATAAATTGAATGTTGAAACTAGGATAATTCAATAAGCTTTCCTCTTTCAATGTATATGTTATGTAGTCTGTAATAAATCCTTTCTTTTACAACGATGTTCTAGTCTTAATATAGGGTTGAAAGTGGCTCAAGGAGGACGCGAAAGAAAAGGGTAGAAAGTGGTTAAAAAAACACATAACTCAATCCTTAACAAACGTGTTTAGAAAATGTAATTAGTAATTTTTGTTTTAATTACATGGCACAGATTATACTAACGGTCAAATGAAGTGCTCAATATTCCATTTCAATGTCGATAATTGTATCATAATTTTCCTTAACCCCAATATTTTCCAAAGGTGTAGGAAGAAGTATACCTTTAGTACACCCACATTGTAATGATTCAAGACCAAACACATATCCACTTTAAATATCACATGGCATATAACATGGTCTAGAACACATACTGGATACTCGACAAATGTCACTTAATAAATCTTTTCGCGTGTGACATTTCATTCTATAAATGATAATAATTAATTAAAAAAAACTGCTCAAGCTTTTTTGCCTTTAAAAAATACGAATTTAATATCTAGATTATGACAAGGAAGTCATTTTCGCTGAGTTATATATAATGTCGCGTTTGGCAAATGTTTTCAAGCAATGAAAAATAAACGTTGGCACAGACAGCCTCTTCATAAAATAACGACTTCCTTACGTTGACGGTTTCTCTTAATATCGCTGGAGTAATAATTTAAACAATTGCGTCAGTGTTACGATTTAAACAATTACTGGCACGTTTAAATTCCATTCGAATAGTCGAAACGAAGCTATAGTCACTAACGAGGCTGGGAGTGTCCCTCGTACCAGATACACTCGGATCATAATTGCAGCCTGCTTTGAGACGCAGTTTAGAAAAACCTCATTTCAAACCAATTTAATGTTTACTTACTTTACAAATTAAGTAAGGGCGAATAAGTGTTCAATTATTATCTACTTACATTGTTCTTTATTGTTATACTACGGAAGCATTTTACATAATTGGTACATACAATAAATTGGTATAATAATTGATAGGTATTTGAAATTTATACTAAAAAATAAACACCAAGAAACTTTCTATACTATAGCGACAAACACATTACTAATATAAAGGGTCTAAATATATACAATGTTCATTCGTATTGTTATAGAATCTATTTAAACTAACATAGAATTAATACCATTTAAATTATATATTTACGAACATTTCTCAAGAGTATCTGTAACAAAATGCAAACGTCCCGTGTCTGATAGCTGGCGATTTGTCAAACATTACACATATTAAATTGATGAGTAGCTCCAACCAGCCGTTTTGAAGGAATGTGGTTTTACAATACACAAAGGAATCTAGAATAACTTGTAGCAGTACAAATAGATTCGGAAGATAGCATCTGATCTTTACTATCCAGTCTATCTCGTGTTTATGCAATTCATGAATATATAATGATACTAACTAACATAAATACCACCGTTATTAATTATCCTATAAGCGAAACAGTTGAAGCAAAATTCATTGTTTTTTATATTTAAAAATATAATATAAAAATTTATAAGAGAAAATACAACTATATCAAAGGTACTGTTTGATATAAATGTAATAATAAATGTCCAAAGCATTCCAGAAATACTCGCTATAAACCACATTAGCTCTCATTAGCCGTAAACAACGATAAATAGTTGAGAATAGGTTATAACTCAAATTTTACGATAATCTAAATTATCTTGTTTACATTCGAAAGACACGTTCGTATCTCGTGTCAATCATTTTGACTTATTTAACGTATAATGTGAAGATGTTAAACTTCTCTAAGGTCTGAAATAATTTACGACGCTTTAGATGAAGCTATTTATGGAAGCTCTGTATTTGAATACTTGCTTAATTTATTGAGGCGAACTCATAGACACGATATTAATGACATTTTAGGACAATTGGCAGTTGGTTCAAAAGGTTGGTCTGCTTGTGTGATTTATTAGCTTTAGACGTTATTTGAAATGGTAAATAAATACAAATTATGGAATGAGTTTGTTTTATATAATTAAGTATATAGGTTTTGCTAGAAATATAATTTGATCACCAGTGAATCAAGCTATATTTATACGTATATATTTACAATCGTTTTAATAACGCTGAAATATAGGCATGTAGGTATTGCGTCGCTTCCGTTACATATTTCGATTAAAGGCCAAATATGAGTATAGGTTCTTAATGCGATTCGAATTTAAATTAATAGTTGAGATAATAAAGCGTATGGCATCCGATATGTAAGTGGTTTTTGAAACGCCCTCAAGCATTCGATAGTATCGACGCGTGCTAAGACTATGACCATTCTTTGTACCATCTGGAAGATTACGACATTGGGTAAGCGATTTAATCAATATTGATGATCAAGGGGAACCCATTAACTTCGATCCGTAAAGTAATTGACCTTCAAGCGAGCATTGTAATACGATTTTTACTTTCGATTCGCAGATTGAGTCCAGATTGTGTCAGTTTGACGGGCAATCGCAAGGAGCCTATATTGGTACCTGTTTGTTTTGTTGGATAAACTTATTGATAACTTATTTCCTTTTTTTAAGAGACTCGAAGTTTCTTGGAGTAATCATTCGCTTATAAGTTATATATCAATACATAAGCCCTGTATGTATGCTTAGATCTTTGAAACTACGCAATGGATTTTAGGGTGGTTTTTTTTAATAGATAAATTGATTAAAGAGCAAGGTTTATATGTATAATGCAAGCGTATATATACGTTCGTATATATACGCTTGCATTATACGTTCGTACTGACACAATCTGGATTTTTCGGGTATAATTCGGGTCGTTATTAGAAGATTAATCTTACAGCAATTAGTGCATATTCTTTATATTATTGTAATATAAAGCATTGCGCTATTTGCTTATTATATTAACCGCATTATACACTTGACATTTCATGTTTAATTGAATCCAATCAGCACAATAACACTTAATGCAGAATTTAATGGTGACTACTGAGTGATTGCAATTTTAACGTATTTTGTGCACGTTAAATCTGTATAGTAATTGCAATTAATGAGATCATTTCTGACTCATCAGCAGGGGTCCGACTTCAATCATTGAATAGCGATTCATTGCTCTTATCGTATAACGATGTCGAAAGTAAGGTCATAGGGAACGGTCAAGGGACAGCGGGCAGCGCCTTCACCTCGCCTTGGTGATTCAGAGAGCCATTCATATAACAAAGATATCGATCCTAGAGATGGTGCAATAGTAATTATAGCATTTAGGGCCACGCTTTTCTTATCAATTACATCACAGACAAAATGTATTGGTTCCAAATTAAAAGTTAAAATTGTAACTTAATATTTTGAAAATTAAAGAACTTATGAATAATCTGTTTTGAATAAACTTTTATAACATTCGTTATCAAATAAAAAAATGATAAAAAGACACAGCATTCAAACAGTAACTGTAACAAAATATAAAATTCGTGACTCCGATAAAGTGGTTCATTAAAAATTGGCAATTGTCTCTCGCTGTACCTACCTACTTCATACGCTTTCTTTTCTTAGAACAAACACTCAAGAGACATTACCGATCGGAGGATGATCTCATCTCATAGGTAAAAGTCAGTAGCGTAGAACAAAAAATATTAACGATGAGAAGCTTCTTAATAATATCAATTTATAGTGTTAACATCAAGACGCAGTGAAGACGACAATTGTTTGTCGAAGTTGTAGCCTGTAGGTGACACTTTATAATACTACAACCAGCTGTTTATATTTTCTATTGATGACAATGTAAACTGTTTTTATAAATGAGTTAAATATTGTATTTGTTATGGGTAACATAACTTCCATCGTCCTACAACGTTATAAACAAACGATTATATAGTTAGAAGATTTTATTTGTTGATTAAAACTTTCCAACTAAAATATAGTTCTAAAAATTATAATTAGTAGGTTATATATAGAAGGTTATAGGTAATTGCAAACTCGATTTTATTTCAAAAATATTTGTGGTTCTACAAGTATCGTATAGCATAATCAGTAGGTATGCAGAGTCTATAAAAAATTTACGCAAGCTTCAAAATCATTAACAAAGGATGATTTATAATGTCAGGTCATCGAAGCGTGCATAGTGTACGAATATGAACTATGACAGGAGCAGAATCGCATTTACTTTCAATGAACACTCCTTATCTAATAATTTCGTAATACGTATACGCATGGCGATTTTATCTTACAGACTTCAGGCTAGACGCACGACAATATAACTATATTTTTTATTTATTTATTTAAAATACTTCATTGTACATAACAACATAAATAGCGTACGGCAACCTTATTGCTTCAAAGCAATCTCTGTCAGTCAACATATAGATTACTCAAAAATATAAGACTTTGAAGGATCCGTTGAATTAAAAATTATGATATAATTAGAGTTAGTTTAAAGGCATGATTGCGATTATTATAAATATAAAGAAAACATTTAATTAAACAGTTCCATGTAGGACTTAAGTAACCTTCACATAACACTTAACTTTATTTTCGTTAAATTAAAAAAAATTGGGCACGCCTTATTCTATTCTATTTCAAAATGCTTGTTAGCTTGTTATTGAGTTATTCTCATTCTGTATTTGATTGTCGACCCTTCCGTTTAATAAAAATAAGAAAATACTTCCAAACAAGTCATTCCAACTATCAGGCAGCAATAACAAAAACAAAGTATCTATCCAAGACAACGGATATCAATTTCCAAAGTAACATACCGTACGCCCAAATAGACAATACAAGTTCTTCGTGTCAATCTTACCGGATGCCCTATACAGGTAAAAAATCGTTTCTTAGGGCACCAATATCTATCTCCTTTAGAAGACTTCCCAATATATTGTATGGAATATAGTATGTTTAAGGCGTGTCAGTGAAACTGGTGGACTGTGGACTCGTGATACGTGTTTTTGTTACAATAATATGATATAGTTGGATGCCGTAACTGGTTCGCATTTGATCAGCTTTCTTGCTTTGTAAGGCGGACATTACACTGGTTAATCAATTTTAGTTTCTATTCTGTGGTCGTTAATTTTTCTTTTTTTTTAAGGAGATATATCGTTTTGGATGTTGTTTATTTTGTAACCTTATATTAATAGACATTCCTCAATGTTTATGTAAAAATGACAAATGAGTTGACATATGTCAGATTCGATTAGTAGCGGCTGTAAGAAACACCTTAAAAAATTGAATTAATACCTTATCAAATGGCATAATATTGTGTCCTTATACTTTGACATAAACAACGAAATTTAAGCCCTTTAATTGAATTTAGGAAAAACCTATTTCTTATACGCCATCTCACTTCTCTAACGATACCTATTACCTACATACATAGTCCAGAGACTACTGCCTATATGTTTTCTATAGAAAATAATCTAAAGCAACTAAACCAGCAGTAACAATATATTGTGTTAACAAGTCATTGAATAAATGTATCCGTAGTACCGTCATTGTGGTAGATCGTGCAATGATGCCGTTAGCTTTCAATTAGGCTACGCGTTTCTTTGGCGGATATGCAGATCTGTCTCGTTAATGGTTCTCCTCGCTTTTTCTGCAACTAAATTCCTATAAAGTAGAATAGCATATGTATGTCGACTGTTTTACGTAGAAGAAAATAAATTTACTTCGCTGTGTTGTGCTTTCATGCTATAAAGAATAGTTATTTTTATTAATACATTTCGAAGACAAGAAACCTCTCTTTATGTATTGGTAAATAGAAGCGATACAATAGTATTGTCATGAGTAGTATTATAAAAATACTCAATATATAATACTTAAAAAAATATTATTGCATTTTTATTTATTTGAAGAAATATGAAATGTCCATCGTCGTAAATAATTTTTATCCTAGTTTTTTGGTAAGCAAAAACAACTATAATTAATCTTTTTTTATTACGCTAACTGGTTGTGTACATTTAGGTTTCTCATTGATCAATTATACACTATTAATAAGCAATATAAAAAAAATAAAAAATTTATATGAATAACTGTTGTAAGAACTGTGACAATCTCACGTAGACAATACCTTGTATAATGTACAAATAAATTAAATATAATATTAATAAACTCTCAAACTATAGACATTTTAATACGAGAAACATGACTACACAAACAGCATATCTAAATGTTATAAATAACGATAATAACAAATTACTATTGCTATTTCCTCTCGTAAATATCATATAAAATTCAGCATAGATAAAAAGCGAACCGTAAAATGTACTAATTAAATTCAAATAACCTTCTTTATCACGTCAGTGTCACAGCCGACGTTAAGACACGTTGGAATTAATTCTCACGGAACACGCACTTTAGATGGTGCACTTCAGATGGGACCAGTTATGATTACGGATGAGCCAAGCGATCGACACACGAAATTGATACTAAACATATGGATATAGGGCTCAAAAATCTTTAGCCGTACCTAGGGTTGTCAATTCTATAATTTAAGTTAATTACACGCCGGCTGTTATGTGTAAATAATATTGATGGGATTACGGTTTAAAGCGAGCAACGTAAACTTAATACATATTTTTATTACCGTTTATTTCATAGAAATAATATTTGATACTGAGAAACACTTTAATATAAGGCAGCAATTTATAGAATATAAAACAAATAATTTTAAATTTATGGAATATTACACGTTACATTCTCGGTGTAAGGTGAGGCCAAAATACATAAAATATGATGTGATTAATACTTAATAGTATTCATTTTATGATGAGCCCTATAAAAATAAAGTGCAAACTTTAAGATTTTGGCAACCCTAACGTATAAATATGAGCTGTCACTTCTCACGAAGCTCAGCCAGACCTTTTGATTGTCACCAATCTGATTTAATACTACGACTTAGACAGGTTTGCTTTGACCGCGAATTTAGAACGAGAATAATTTGGAAACTATTAAGTTTTTGTTAATAATATTAGTAATGCAATAAAAGATAAGCTTTGATTTAAAATTGCTTGTGTTTTCCCTTTTTTATTTAACCAAAACCGTTACTTCTAATCTAAAAAAATTCTAGCCTGACTAAAATATACTTAAATTAAAAAAAGCTGTATTCAAGTTAAAAGAAAATATTCGTTTTTATGAAACGGTTTACATCGGAGTAAACTGTTTATATCAGAAACCATTTAAGAATATAATAATGCAGACCATTTTAAGGAGCCATGATTATGTTCGATTAAATAAATGGCTTTTTAAAATATCACTTGCGACTTGATACGTTATGGCGTGAACTCATCATAAATTTAACATTATAGGCGCGATCTTTGCAAATTGATGTCCTCTTAATTCGACAAAATTCGCATGTTTAAACCAGTATCTTCACATAAATCGTTAATGGCGACGTATATACACCTTAAATTTGCGTAAATCCTCATTTTATTAACTTAACAGAATAGTGCAAATAATTCTTACGGTGCGAACTTCCTTAATACTTTTAATTTATTATTTTAATACGATAACAAAACACCAGCCTTCGTTTCCCTGTTTTTTATGTTTATTGAGACTTCATTTACTGGAGTGCATGCTAAGTAATATTTTTATATGTACTAAGATTCCTCAGAGCATTTTAGTTTACTTACTTTATCTTCTAAAAAAATATACAATTTTTCTATAAGTACTTTTCAAAACAGTTATCATTTCAATTGCCTTAGTGCCCAAAACTCTGTTTATCCGAATAACAAATATCTCACCTTAAAACTAAAAGAAGTTAATAAACACCCGTTAAAAACGAGTTAATATCCAATTACCGACAATATTTTAGGCAACAAATGAAAAATGATAGCATAATAATTTAATACAAATGAACGCGAAATAAAAATATTTTAACAGCCATATCATGGGCGGTGCGCAAAAAGTGAGCAGTGAAAATGAAAAATTTTGATGAACCCTTACGTTGGGTGCACTTTTCGTGAGTGCGATAATATTCACGTTTAATTGGGTGCCCAAATGAGTGGGGCACTTTAAATTAACCGGCGGCAACATCAAAGCCTCCGTTTATTTATTGTGCCTGACAGCTTGCTAAGGTCGCGTTTCCACCGAAATTATGAACAAATATAAAAATCAAAAATTATATCTTATCGTTACAAGTTTTGTTAAACATATTTATAGCTGAACTTTAACATAACGTTCTGTTTGACCTTTACTTAGAAGTAAAGTTAAATAGCGATGCTTGCGACAAAGAAGTTGATAGAACATAATATCTACTTTTATGATTAGGTTTACAACAAAAGGTGTTGCAAGATGGTACTTAGTAGTTACAATTCTTTTTATCAATATAAGTAATTAATCAAAATAAAGACATTAATTCCTATTTGACAAACAAAAATATTTTTTAACCAATTTTATAAAGAATTGCTATTTAGTTATTAGATTATTTATTTATTAGATTATTAATAGCAAGTTATATTAAGGGTTAACTGGAGGATAAGTTTAAAGCCTTACAGATTAGAGTTGACGTTGTTACGATAATTTTAATGGTCCTACCGAGAGGCAGATTCACGAAGCCTCCTTTCTCCGTAAACATTGCGGGATTTCGATCAATTATACTTCTTTTGATTTATTTTTATATTGTGCGTCACATTATAAGTAAGACGTGATTGTAGAAGATATAATTTAAATAAAAAGAATGTCGAGATTGGATCAATGTATTTTTACTAAAAAAGGCTTTAGTTAACATGTAAAAATTATCAAAATTCAGCAAATGTCCTATACTAGTTTCTAATTAGTAAAAAGTAAGTCTCTAAATATTGTAAATTGAAAATTAGAAAGCGTAACATAATTTGAGTAAACGAAATATATATTCTGGTTTCAAACTACATATATAAATGTATCTTTTCGTATTAACAACGAAATTTAAATTATTTTAATGCTTTAAATTTAAGTGAAACAATTCAAATGCAAAGTATTACTTTAATGAATATAGCGGATAATAAGTATTGTTCATTTTATGACTTTATCTCAATAAAACGTGAAAGTTTGTTTTGCAACGGCAATAAAGCCTGGCTCGTTCGTGTGACGCATTTTTCCTTCTTGGTATTCCTTAATTATTATATATTATATTTATGGCTATATTTCACCAGGACACTATGGTGGCGCAACTAGCCGCGCTACCAACAAAATGTATACAGCTCTATAAAGAGTTACTCACCTGGGGTCCATTTGTTTGCGTAGAGCTGTTGCGCCGCCATAGAAATATAGCACTTAAGGTTTATAATAACTTGTTTCTTTTTGTAATTCAATAGGAAAAAGATAAGATTTGTTCAGCAAATATAACGTCTCAATCTATTAAAGAATATGACATGAGTTAATTTTGCATATATTTTTTTATTACAGGCTATAACCACTGATACAGTAGCAAAAAAACTTAAGTCACGTTTAATACCTGTATATTCTTTTAAAACATTTATCTATAGTTTTTTATTATACGTAAATTTATGATAAAGATCAAACGAATGAAGATATCGGCTACACATGCAATATTGTCACCGTATTAACGAACTGTGATAGATCGCTTCTGGTTTTATTCAATGCCACTGATTTGAGATAAAAAAGTACTCAATTAACATATCACAGACTAATTAAATTAACTGTGTTTTAAACTCGATTACAATATGGACCGGAGATCTAAGCGCGTTGAAGTCTTTCTTATCAATGTATACTGAACATAAGCATTTACACAAAGTTAGCTCTAATTTAGAACAAATATATTGGTGTTTATTAAAATGTATTACATAGTATAATAAATTAAAATACATATGAGTACGTAAATAAAAAATAAAATTATAAAAATGAAATTAAAATTACATTCAAACTACATAAAATTCACATCAATACGCACAATTATCCTCACCGACTCAAGGATAAAAGAAATAAGTGCAATAAAGCCGCACCTACACTGTCACTGTTTCCTTATAAAAGTCCCGCTCGTTATGAAACATCAAGATAGTAGTCGAGTAGCGAGTCTCCATCTGACAAGCGTTTCATCAGAGTCAGTTTACCCAACTAATATCTCATTCACGCATCCGTCACTCAAATATCTAATATCTCTAATATCAGTTTTCGATCACGCTTGATCCCTGACCCTTGATTTCGGCTACTGTGAGCACGATTTTTATTTCAACCCACACTCGAATATCAACCTTAACATAAACGCATAAGGTTTAATATTGAACGAACTGTACTATGTTATTTCTACCCTTTAGTACACGCAACAATACACCTTATTACTATGGAATAGAAAAAGAAATCGATTATTTATAATTCGCGACGCGGTACCTTTGAGTGTCCGTATGTTAACTAAGAGCAATACTTTAAATAACTTATAATCAGTAGCTAAATACTTCTGCGTCGTGATAGTTCTGATAAAATATTTTTTTAATTATGCCAACAGTAGTGACGTCATTATGATTAATGCTTGACTGAAGATATCATTACGCATATATTTTATAGCTTTTTAAAACGTAATGCACGATATCTTACAATATTTTTAAGGTATATGTTTACTATTATTATTCTTTATACATTTATATGTCTTTTACATTTTATTTATGAATTTCAAGATTTTATAAAACTACGCGCAAAAAGCAATAGCACGAAATGACAGTAGCACTAAGACAATATAACAATTTATCATCAGGTGATAATGGTGTAACTTAACTGAACATAGAAAGTTAAAAAAAAATAAGAAGTGTTTTTTTCTAAAATACAAAAGTTAAGTTCTACCTATTCAGAAGTAACAATACAAAGTTTTATTATGCAGACATATTTAAATTTCGAAACGTTATTTTATATTTATATTCTCTGGTGAATCGTTGGCTGTTTCGTAAAAATCGTCAGGCATTAATGGTCAGTGTATAATGTATATGGAGCAACATCCTGCGCGGAAGCCCGACCAGTTTGTGAGTAACGGAGATGAGCAAGGGCGAACTCGTATATCAGAGATAGACCGGCCGATAGCTACCCGAATCAGAGCAATGTAATACAAATATTTGCATTACTAAAACTTAACATTTATAAATGTATAGTCAGGTTTAGGTCGCGTCACGAATGTTTATCGCTGGACGAGAATAGCTGCGCATCGATAGAATGGCGCTCGTAATTGACGTATTGGTGCGAGAAAGACAACACGACTGGAGAACCAAACAATGCTCGCGCACCCGACGATCGACCCGACGCGGCCCGCGAGCCGTGCCGTCCCCTCGATACCTTATTTTTGACTGCGCAGGTTTCGTTCAGCGCTAAAGATTCGTGACGCTACTTATATATTATACTAATCCTTACCGATATAGTAATAGGTGATTGTTTGTCTTTCACGTGGTATTGTCTTTGTATTTTAGATACTTAAACTTGGAGGTCAATGAGACAGATCTTAGTCGGGATTTTTGAACGTCATTAATGGGTTTTACATTTAAATATAATAAAATGGACAGAAATCAAAACAAATACGTAAATTTAATTGTGTTCAAATTGGACAGCATATATTTCATACATAATAAATTAAGATAATTAGTTAGTTAAAATACGAATTTAAACCACAATCGTTTCATTGCGCGTTTTTGAGCTTCATATAAAATAGTTTATTAAGCAATAGACAATACAGATCTTTATCTCACAAATAGCCAGGCTTTGCACCAACTTATGTCAGTCTTATTTATCTTGAGGTCAGTTTGCGTGATATTAATCAGTAAGAAGCGATTTTTATTGTGGTGCCGAAAAGTTTTCGCGCTTCGAAGCGAGCACATTATGCGTGTAATTATGCGAATATTTTGGAGTTCATCTCAATTTACTTTGTCGTAATGCCACTTGTATATATTATGTTCATCCTTGACTTGAATATGTATGTTAGTACCTATATATATCGCTTTTGTGGCTTAGTAAATTTCTTTGTCTGTTCTAAGCTCCTATCTCGTTGGCAATTTTTACATTCAAACCTTATTTTAAAAAGGCATGAAATTGAAATTTCTTTTCTATTTATTTTACACATTTTTACATATTTTTATCTATATTAAAAACAAAGCTTAGTCATACATTTATTTCAGATCAATACCGGAACAAACGCTTGCAATAAAAACATTAAAATGTTGTTGACAGCAGAAATTTATAATACATTAATTCCTAGAAACCGCACCATAAAATTGAATATAGGCAGTCGATAACAAAGCGAGTAAGATTTTGTTCGCTCGTCCCTTAAATCATGAACGTTATGATAGGATTCATACCGATTTATCATATATAAATCATTAAGGCAACAAATTATTCATGCGCATAGTAAATAGGAGTGGATCGTGAGACCCCTATGTTTCTTCGCTATTTGGTCCCGATAATATACATATTACCAGCTAATAATAGCAATGTTGCTACAGTGATTAATGCTATATTGTCCGATGGATTTTGGTCTAGATTTAGAACTATTGTTTCAAATTTCAAATCGCGTTTTTCATTATTAAATCTTATTGGATTACAACGTTTAAAATATAAATATTACGAATAATTAACTAAATGTTATTATGGAAAAATACTAAACTATTTTGTGTAAGTAAAATAGATGGCACTTTCTATATATTTTACCATTAACTGGCTCAAACCGGATTGTACGTGAATAAATGTCACTGGCTTTCTTTAAGTGATTTCATGTTTAGTAGATCAGAAAACACCCTGTACATAACTTTAATATCAATATACAATACCCTAACCTTAAATATATATAATAGTATACTTAAAGTTTACTTTAATCGTCGAATAGTTAACATAAATGACACATTTTCTCGGTAAATGAAAATGACTAAACGACATTTATTTTTTAGACTAAAGTTTTTCACTTTAGTCCACACTCGAATATTCTACGTGCGTCTCATAAAACGACGAACATAATTGCCTTCCTTATGTGAGAAAACTTTTTAAGTGTGCAAAGACGCAGTTTAGAGCGAGAGGTCAGTGAATTGGACAATTTTATGACATTGAGAGAAAATCCACGCATTTATGCTTAAAGACGCTCATACAAGTAGCCAGTAGTGAACAATATAATAGTAATGAATATATGAAGATTTTATAATTTTAGGTTCTGTCTGTAAATAATAATAGGTAAAAAATATATAATAGCTTATATGTATTTGTAAAAAATATATTTTCAAATTCTAAGATAAGTTTTAATACGTCCTGACGTTACAGAATAATAAGTATAAGTTAAATAATAATTTTAAGTGTCAAAGGTATTTCCCAGCAAATGTAAATCAACATCCCTTTCTGTGTCTGACTCATAAGAAGAACATTTAACGTTTTCCATATTTCCTAAAAATTTACTACAAAAGTTATATAGTTTACTTTACGAGCATGTCAGATAAGTTAAGGTTGACGTTAAATATTAAATAGATATGATTAAAATGACCTCAGCCTTACTTTAGCCATAAACCTTCCTGGCAATTAATCCGTTGCGTAACTAAGAAAATACTTTCAAAACTCATAAAAAAAGTCAAATGTTAAAACCCTTCTCTTGAGATCACCGATCGTAAACGTTGCCGAAGTTTTTGCAATCTCCATGATATATAGATCCGTTAATTTTACGTTTTATTACATTTTTATCAATTACCATTTTATAGTTTGTTAAATTTGGGACATTAAATTTCACGTTAAAACATCTAAAGAGATTTATTTTCTGTTTTGTATGTTAGTTTGTAGTTTGGTCTTTTAGAAGGCTGTCTTTCAAAACGCTATGGGGACAGCTGTATTTCAATTAACACAATAACTTTTAAAATCAGTCCACCGATTAGCCAATATAATAAGACCGTAAACACATTACCTCACTCACCTTAACCTACATGTACATCAATAAAGGTGTAATGTCACATCAATCTTCAATGACAATTAATAATCTCCCATAGTTTTGTATCAGAATCATCGCCTATTGTATGCTATGTGTAACGCATGATACACACTGCTAATAGGTTCAGCGAAATTATTTACATGCATTTTATATTCAAAGTTCTATACTACTAAAGACCGGTACGACGATATTATGATGTCTTGATCTATTTCAATTATAATTAAAAATAAAACAGTATAAAATATATTATATTAATAAAAAATCAATCGTCTCGTTGACGAGCCAACTATCCAACAACTTAAATAGTATTTTGATGAAATGTCTGTAATTGCTATTTTACCCAAAAATCTATTTTAAAAATATATTCCTCTTCTAATTCTTTTGTAATTAAAACATTATATAACATATCTATTAAAAGAAATAAATAATTTCTAACTTTTAAAATTTCTAAATTAACTTGTCAGTACGTACAGTATAGGAATATAATGCTCATCACACATGCGCGCCGTGTGTATAAAATTGATACCAGTTTTTTTCAATAAGCCAATGTAATGATCGCCGCAAATTGTTTATGCCTTTGTTTCGGAACATTAGATTCATTCATACTCGTATAAAAATATCCATCTCGTTAGGCAACCGCTATACCATTTGTTATGAAACCAGCTTGAATTAGATCCATTTGTTACTGCTCATGTTTCATATTTGAAATTGTTAATCATATTTTTCTAAAATAGCGTATAGTGTTTGGTCTTATAAAAGAAAATATTAAGTTATTTATGTTGTTCTTGGATACGCAAAGGCTATTTATTAATTTGATATTTAAAAGCCAAGATAAATAAATTTAAAATGCATTGTGACTAATTACAATAATTCAATAATTGCGACGAGTGCGAAAATATGCCAATTAATTGACAATATTTTTAAATTTGAACAAATTTCGTGGAACCCTTAAAATTAGGCATAAAACGTTTATGGCGCTACGAGATTATTTTGTGAATACAATTTTAACAGGTGTTATAACGACACGAGCAAAATAAAACGCGAATAATTATTTCCCTCCAGGTTTACGAGTCTGAGTAAATTGTTAACAAACAATGAGATGTTTCTCGTATCGTAATGGCCGTGTTATTTATGAGCCATAAAGTTTTGCCGATAAATTAAAAACTATATTGTTAAGTAAACGCGTAATCTCATATTGTAAGTAAATTATAACGATCCGGAATCGATAACATTTTATTAGCGGACAAATAAAGTATGAATAATTTATTTAATTACGTATCGGATAGTGCAGCGATGCGGGATCGTGAACATTCGGCAACCGGGTCAAAGATCTTGCAATTAATTTCTATGGTCGATTTCTTGAAGTTAATCTACGGGGCTGTGTCACGATACGACTGATTCTGCTGATTTTGAAATATTATAGAATAATTGGCATCGAGTCGTTTGTCGCAACTGAACATTGAAAGTTTTGGGGACGTCTAGGCAGTTGGGCAACTCGACAGAAATCTAAATTAAAATCTCGCAACGTCAACGTATTATTCGTTAACAACTGTTATTAAGGCATTCATCAGTCATCATTACACTTGTTCGAAATCATATAATATAGTTTTAATCGCTTGTTTCGAAAACAAACAGTTATGTCTTTGTATTTATCGAAAATGTATCAGACATTGTTTACACCGTTGTTCTTGTGACATATTAGGCCGGTCTGGCATTTGAATTCTTATTATTAGTTCGGTCTAGTTTGCTCATTTTAAATGTTTGTGTTACCTTCTTATTATTGCCACTAAATGTCAGTTTAAGGTAACAAAGATCGAGTTTAATATTGTTAACAATAAAACCTAACAATATTTACAATAACTTGGTTTACTCACAGAGACATTTATGTTTTATGAAATCAAAAATTATGTTTGCAAAATAACTTTGTGGACATGAAGAGTTTTTAATTTATGTATAAATTACAATAAAAAATACATAAAATAATAAACTTGTTTGTAAGTATATTATAGATCTCAAAAACTTATAAAATCTCATAGTATTATTTTGTTTCAGAGTATAAAAACCGCCGCCAAACTGTCTACCGCAAATGAGATTATACCCAGCTACCACGTCGAAGCGCTAATAGGTAAGAAAAAAAAGCCTTGCACACACTACACAAAAATACACAATGTTTTGTAGGCTTAAGCTTTTGTACAACACTGTACCAATTTATCATTTTCACTGTCCTCTTCCTCATATAGTATTTTTCTTTTAAAACTTCTTAAAATGTTGGTAACTAAATTAATGAATTATATTATTTGGTGGAATGAAACACTCTTGGGGTATTTCCGAAGCAATATGAATTGCGTTGCTTTAAGAAGTAAGCATATTTCTTCATAAAACGCTGGAAACTGGCTTCAAAGCCGTTAAGTTCTACGAGTGTTAATGAATGTCGATGTCCTTTTTTCCATCAGGTGCCCCGAACATTTGCTATTTATATATTATATTGCTTATTTTATAAAGAAAAAAAACTTACTTAATACACTCAAGACGTATGTATAGCACCTATTAAATACTGTAAGCCAAATCTAAAAAGGGATTCGATGTCGCAACACACAATTGCTGGATATACTTCGAATGATCGCAGGTGCTATTCTTCATAGATTATAATATGTAACAAGATTGCATCGTCTGGTATAAAATTAATAGTACTACAGTAAGGCAGTAAGTACATAGCGGGAGATGGCTAAACTTATAATGGTAGCTTATTATAATAAAACGTGGTGGTCTGGGCACCTACACGGCTTGACCTCAGGCGATTAGCCGGCTACTACGGACAGTTAGCGGCGCAGTATTAAATATTGTATTAAATATTACCAGCTGCATATTAATGCTATGCTCGACTGTAACAAACTCAACATAGCGAATAGGTAATGAGAACCTTTGTTGAAGTTAAACTTGCGTTATACTATAGCTTGTTTTGGAGCTGATAATAAGGATAAAATATTAAATAATATATGTTTACAATCTTATATCTTTATTTGTTAATTTGGTAGATTCTACACATTATATACCAATAAAACTTATTTATATTTCTTATCATTCCAGTAATACATATACAATATAAAATTTCGACTTCAAAAAGTTTATCACAACGGGATTTTAAATCTTTTGCTAGCAATAACGTAATAATGAGGTACATATTAAATTGGACAGTGATTTATTTGCGGACGGTACTCCGACAGTCAGACCGTCGGACGACACGCATTGCACGCTCTGCTATAGCGTGTAGAATGAGCGTAACTTAGAAATTCCCTCCGCTATGCGAAACATTTTCTGCCTTAAACTTATGCAAATAGAGCTAATTTATACGACATTCTCACTTGTCAATAGGCAATTGCTACTTCTGAATCGATCCTAAAAGGAAGACGCTATGTAACTCGAAACCAACCCAAATTCGACTTCGCAGTATCGATGTGGTATTTCGTAGAAATATCTACTTGAAGTAGAAACCGTATCGCTTATAAATTGACTCATTACTTCACATATGTAGCGGTCAATTTAAAACTAGACGATATAAGATTATTTCACAAATGTGTACTAGTTATATTCCTTTACTTAGTGTAAAAAATGTCTCACAAGATAATCCAAGAAGCTCCAAATATAATCATATTGTTTTTAAGTTATTCACAACGTTTAAAAGTATTGATAATCGCTAAATGAAAAACAAATAGTTTGTAATACTCTTATTTCTCGTAAAATACAATCTATCATCATACTGTTTAACTGTGAATGAATATTTTTTGCCTCGACGAGTAGAACAGTATAAATTAAGTAGAGAAACGTTTAACATAGTATTCAAATGTAAACATAGAAGACATTCATTACGCGTTTTCATCAGATTTATGTGTATCCTCAGCATACCGGTATTTACAGGCTTTTAAACTGAATACGTACTGTGTATAAGTCGTGTAATACATAAAAAACTATTAAGTATGCTAAACTGTAACCTTGTTCTTATTCAATTACTTTAATTCGTTCTAAATTAAAAAAAAACCTAATATATTTTGGCTCAAAGCCTTGTCCATACAATGTACTAACTGAACATTTTTATTAGCTGCCTATTCATACTGAAAATTAAAAAAAAACCAAAAGTTTACATAGTGGACATTTTTGCGCATATTCTCGTAAGCTGGCAAGGTACATCAGCCGCTAACTAACAGCTAACAGTACTCTAGATAGTTTCACTTTTGCGCAGGCGTAAAGGGCTCTACTTAGCACGCGACTGGCTTATTGGCTTATCAGACGTAGCCGACTTTCGAAGATGTTGATATATCGAAAGCAACGGATCTGCGGTTTTCTACAATTGAATAGTTCGCGGTGTTGCCTCCACTCTCCCTTCAATATTTAATTTGCATATATCACTTGGACCGACTGCTTTATTGCTGACGTTCGTTAGGAAACTTTAATTTACTAGGTGTTTTACATGGCAAGTCCATTAACGTTACCTACTATATTACATTGATTGCTTATTTAAAACGTTTACGTATTAATATTTATATAAATATGTTTCAATCTACAAATATATATTGCAATGGAAACGTTGCTTTTATGTCTTGTATGAATTTCCTACCAATGTACTTAAGCCTTACCTTAATTATATGATAAGTTGGAATATTTGTTTAGTACTAAACTAGAACAAG
This sequence comes from Eurema hecabe, assembly GCA_026213755.1. Taxonomy (NCBI): domain Eukaryota; kingdom Metazoa; phylum Arthropoda; class Insecta; order Lepidoptera; family Pieridae; genus Terias; species Terias hecabe. The sequence goes on along the minus strand of JADANM010005346.1, from coordinate 5,408,328 downwards.
TTAGCTTTATATATAAATGACTATTTTATAAATTCACTTACATCATCATTACATAAATGAACCTGGACGGCGGCTTTAAAGTACATTTTATATATTTGTATGCAAATTTCCTGATAACAGAATACTGTAAGTTAAGACTAGCTTACATAAGCAAATATCAAAGCGTAGTCCGGCAAAGTCCTTAACATAGTAGGAACTATATCTTTCCTTCATTAAACTCAAGAATTTATAACGGTATGAGTTTATAACTTCATCGAGCTTAAGATAAAATTTATAAACGCTTTATTCAATTAGACATAAAATATATTACTCTGTAAATATATTACTATATTTTATATAAAATAACTCCAGCTTGAGAAATCATTTTGACATCTTGGTATCATTTATTTTATTTTAAAATTTACTCGAAGACTGATCATTTTATTTTTATGAAAGGTTTAATTTGTGTTCGCCTCAGTTTGAGAGAAATCTCTAATTCTACTTAAGCGATTTACAGCATACACCTTAACTAACTCTAAGAGTATCAAAAAATCAGGATCGTGTTGTACTCGAACGAATTCGCTGGTTTATAATAAGACAAGATTCCGAAAACTCTTTTTTACAATTTAAACGGTGTTGAATTTAAAGATGATCTCTGAAATTATTACATTGTAGGAACTTATAAAATCTTATACTCTTAGCTTATCAGTACTAAGATATTAATTATTAATCTAGATGCGTTTAATGTCGATACTATAGCGTTATGCATTTATATAAGAGACCATTTCTAACTGTAAAACAGCTGGTTTAATGCGATACAACCTAATTACTGCTTCCATTATAGAAAATTATAATTACATTAGCATATAATTACAACGAATATTGAACGTAAAACAGGTGAAGTTCCGATGTTCATATTGTTTATGACATTTGAAATATAATAATTAGTGTTCAGAAGATGTTCTTATATACACCCGTACGTGGGGAAATAATTATTAAATATTTTATTACTAGGAAAGATGTTGCTTTTTTTATTAACACTGCACTGTCAATTAAATAATACTTGGAAGCGTTAATTAAACACTTTTAAATATACATTTAATATAGTAATTATAAGTCAAGAAAAGCGCAATAAATAATCATTGTGAAATATTTTTCTCGAAACTTTAGAAACAACAGTTTTTTAGCGATGCCTAAAATATAAATAAGGAAATCAACTGGATAAACGGATATGTTTCTACGAATTGTTTACGATTTAAAGGTACGACGATATAAATAAGATATATAGTTATATATAATAGAGCAAATAAAAGCGACGGATGCGTTTTCAATTACGAAGCGGATGCCAGTATTGGTTCAACAGAACTGTTTTATCTCTAATTCTGTTCTATCTAGTTTCTAATTTACATACGACACTTAAATACAATATACATGAGACATGCGAAAACGATGTATCGGAGTACGATTTTAAACTACGCTATTTAATGCTATCAAGGCAATTTTGTCACGAAATTATTATAGATTCGGTTAGATATATGGTTAAGTATTGGTGTAAAAGAATCAATCAATAAAGTCAGCCTTTTCTTGTCCAATGCTAGACAAAAATCCGACTCAGCAAATCAAAGAACAAAAATCGCCATTTTTTTAACAAAAATACACCGTCGTTCAATTGTCTAGTCCGGAACAAATGGGTTGAAAAAAAAATCGTCAAATAATTGAAAAATATTATCCATCCATTACACATTTAGAGCATCCACAAAGCGAATCGAGGCATCGAAATCGAAATTCCAAAAACGACTGAGCACTCACGCGTAAAGTGGCCGCTGAAAGGCGCCAACGAATTTCGTTTTTATTGATTTATTTAACACAATTTACGGAAATAGCATTGGACTTTTACCGCAATTTATTTGAAAGTTATAATGATGTACTAAATGCGATGTGTCACAATTACTCCAATCGAGAATGTGGCAAAAATGTTTTTTTTATTCGTTTTATAAAGTAACGTAATATAATGTATAGAACTATTTCAACAATAAAATACAAAAGCGATTTGAAAAACTAGAAGTTTATATGACAGCAAAATTTACGTAAAACATGACATTTAGGTTCGAAACAAAATATTTAAACAACACAAATTATTTTTACGTACCCACCAATACTAAGATTTTTTAAAACCTTTCGAAACATCAGCCAGTCAAAGTTTATCGTATTCTTTATAAAATATAACTTCAGTGAGACCATACTTGGGAATGATAAATATTGAAGCAGTACAATTTATTTGACCGTTAGTAAAGGCTTAATACAGTTTTCAATGAGTTGTTAATCTACAGAGGACAAGTATGTTATATTCAAGCTGGAATCGTGCGTCGGTCGAATATGTGATAAATTAGTTACTTTGTTAACATGTTATTTCATTCAGTCGGTGAATGCGATTTCTAGAACGTTCTGCCATCTTTAAATGGAGTGCGATGGAAAAAATACTATTGGACTCATTTTTTATATGAATAATATACTAGCTACTTTCTTACTGCTTTACATCAGTAGTTCAGTACATTAGACATAAACGACTAACATACAAATTATAAAAGAAAACGTGAATTTGTTTTATGATAGATATATCGAAAAATAGTAATATATTTGATAAGACTTATGGTATCAGAAACTGATGCCACGAACTAATTTTAACTTTAGAATGGGTTTTAGTGTCATTTTCATGTGACTATCTGTCACAAATTAAAAAAAAAACTTATCGTCGCTGATACTAAGGTATCCCGTAACTGGTTGAATAACTAGTAACAGTTGGAGTTTTGACGGGTGCTGACGGAACAAATCCTAAGCAGCAGTTAGGAGTGCGGCACGCGCGAGCATCAATTACAGTTCGTGATCGCTCCTGCGCTACAAGCGGCATAAATAAAACTCGCTACAACTTATGGTGATGCAATGCCAAAGGTCACAGATTTAGTACATCGTTGGCTATATGAAAATAACGGATTCGGCTAGACATGCCCAAGTTCCCGATAATTATGTTTATATAATATTGTGATTGACAAGTTTTTAAAATTGTACCAAACGATCTTCATTGTAACAAGCTGATGTAATTATTGATAAAATATTTTTTTAAGTAATAGTTAAATTCTCAATTTCACCCAATATGTTTGTATAGTTTTTTAAGTCTTAGTTATTGTCTAATCGATTTTGTTTAATTAATTGTATACCAAACAAAATTAATAAAACAGGGAAATAGGCTATTAACAACCACTGTTAAACAACTACCTAAAACTACCTTCCAAACACAACTAAAGTAGAACAATCCCATTAAGCTAACATCTAGCTATTGAATGTGGAATAACAGTGAAAAAGTCGCGTAAAATAAAATGATCACGACTGAGTAAATACGAGGCTGTAATTGAATAAAACGTACTATTACCGAGTTAATGTTAGCAAATAGGCTTAATCCAATTGAAATAAGCGTTTGGAATTGCATCTAAACATTTCTGTGTGGTATGAGTCGTGACTTCTATGTGCGAGCCACGTGCCGGTACGTCACGCGGTGATAAGCCTTTCGCTAACTTATCTAGCGAAATAACTCTCCCTACAAAATGTAGCTGGCTTTTTAAATTTAATTACCCGGGGTTTTATAGTGTAGCTTTTACTCACGCTTCGGTTTGCGGCTTTATAATCAATATACTTATATACTTTATCTGGCGCATTGCCAAATATCAACAATTTGATGAAGAATTTAGGAAAGGCATACTCTCATACATTTTGTCTCAATAGTTATAGTGTTCTTAACCTATAACTAGAGGTATATTTTACTAGGTAAAAGCACAAAAGTCTAAACAAATTTATATTAAAGTATACATGTATGTAATATAGCCCAATATCTAGCGTTCTCTGCTTTCACGGATGCTCCTATTAGCAGTAAACGTTCTAAATCTCAGTTCTTATGCAGTATCTCCGTCGGTACAGCGTGGGCGACAATGGCGGGCACTGGCAGCGCTAATGGCGAGCTCATCCGCGCCAATTAACCAATCGTGCGCCAAACTAGCGAAGCGTACTCCTTTTTTTCCTCCGTCCTGTTCGTTTTTGTAACAATAGCCTTGATTGCGGAAACTCTACTCTTCGATTCGCTTTCGCTTCCCCGGTGTCGATATTTGTGACGACACCCGGCCCTTGTGGTTGTGGTTATCGACGTGAAATATTTTGATTTCACTCCTATTATTTTTATATGCCAGTGAAATTTCTCACGTAATGTTGCTATACAAGTGTTAAAAAATTTACCACTAATCTATTAGGTGGTGGTTGACTGATCTACGCTTAGTTCTTTCCGATCTGAATGCAACACTTGCTTAAATACATATTTCCATAATTTTAATTCCCTGTAGACGTTTATATTTTTTTTACATTCCTACAATATGGCATTAACGAACAGCATTCCTATTTTATCATTTGTGATAATATGTATTATTTCTAGATGGTCTGTCTCGCTATGATTACTATATATTGTATTCAGAATTTCTCTAACCCGCAGGCTTTCTATCCCAGAAAATAAGTACTTCCTGCAGGAATACGCGATAACTGTGGCCGCGGGCAGAAGCTATTACTATATAAACGCTTCTATGAAACGTTAGATCTACGATACTTCGAAACTATTCAATAATGAACCGTGGTTTATAATCTTCACCGCGGGTCAATCTGAAACAATCATCGACTGAACCACCGGGCGATATCTTCCGTTATCGCTTCGAAGACTCGAAACAAACAAATTCAATTAGGATTAAGAAATTAAACTTTAGTTCAAAGACGCCGCACACTTCGGATGCACCGAATGAGGTCGATGGACCCGCTATCGTCTTACGCATAAAAATATTTCTCCTCGACCATTTTTTTTACGATACCACCTCGAAAATCGTATCGAAATTATTTTAATAACCCTATTATACAATATTTTATAGTTCTAAATGTCTTGATGCAAAGTTCAATAATTATTAAATGACATCATTGCGAGAAACAGTAGTTTCAACACGTAGTAAGTACTGTTTTTATTGACGCGGCAATACGAAACTTTTTGAGATGTACGTGTATAAAGAAGGCTATTTTCGTGGTAGTTTCTTAGAATTGTTTGAGAAATTTGGTGAACCTTTTGACATGAGCAACCGTGCGGCCGTTTGCTAGCTGGTAGCTGGTAGCTCGGTAATTAGATATGAGCGCGCTTATCTCGAGCCGTTACGGTTATTACGAGGAGAAATGTCATACTTATGGCTTCACACTATAAAAATGCTTCTGCTTTCTCACAGCGTTTATTTATGATTATTATAGACAGTAACGACAAACGGTTACATTTATTATTTGTAATTCAAGATGTCGTCGCAAAGCGATTTCGTTAATTAAACTCAACGTCGCGTCGTACGACTTCAAGTACAGTCTATAAAACTCGCTATGAATGAGACTGGATTTAAATTCAATCAACATGTAGAAAATGATGAAATTCCCCTTTCCATAAATGTCGAACGGTAATAATACGTCACATTAAACAACCTGCAATAAAACTCAGAGCTGAAGTCTAGCCGCCGTCCCTATTCGGATATCTGATAACAAATCAACACCGCCCCGACATGACATAAACAGAATCTAAAAGGGGTCCGACAACTTTCCTTCGATCGAGTTTTCTCGGGCACTCACACTAACGGATACTGTCGTTTTCAATAATGCGAGATGATTCGTCTTATCAAATTACGGGTAGTCAGTGAAAATGTGGGAATATTTTCTCATCGCGTCGCGCTGATCATAGGAATCAGGGTGAAATTGAGCCCGGGGCTGTTAATAGCCGCTTATTTGTAAGTTTTCACTGGACGCTCGTTACGCGCCATCGCGTGATGGACAAAGATACGTTCTGTCAGCTGTGGAATAGAAACTTCGTAATAGCAACATGCCATCCTGCACAACTTGTCAACTGTCCACTGCTATTTAAATTTCCGTATGTAAAATAGCGTAGTAGCTTAGTAATTAGACGTGTTAAGATTTCGAACTTATTAAATCAAATTGTAATTGTAGTAGTATTATATTTATAGGCATACCATTTGGACATTCATTTCATGACTAAATATTAAAATAAATCTGTACAATATCGTTGAAAGTACGACCTTGCTTTGCGAGCAAACATTGCGACTTTTACGAGCCATCCTTTAAATCATCCATGCTATGTTTATTGAACATAAAGAGTTGGAGCATTAGATTATTTTCGTGACGGGTTTCGATGAAACGACAGTGGGCTAGAGAAAGGATCGGTGAACCCATTACGGGAGGGCACGACCGGCTCGCGCCGCGGGCGCCGATCAACTGAGGAAGTGACGCCACGATCGGCGCACGCGCAGCCTAATAGGGTTGATAATACTGCCATAAATAAAACTTTTGTTCCCTTTTTAAAAACTAGCTTTTAAAATGTAATGATGGCACTGGTCGTTATAACAATATGACTTTTAATTTTTTTCTTTAATTTTTACCGTTAATATCACTCACTATGTTATTCATAAGAAAATTTTAACAGGTGAAACTGTGCGTCATACAAAAAGTTATTTTGATAAAGCTTGTATTATTATTCCTTAAAAAAACATTAACAGATGTACGAGTTGATATTAAATCTTTCAGTTTTTTAAAATATTGATTTGATACTGACAATTGAATATTCGTTATACAGCTAGTTATTCTATTACAATAAACAACACCGCTATAAGCAGGCCGGTATAGATATTTATAATCGTCAATACTTTCGTATGAACTATAAATCATCATCCATAGCACAATAGGGCCGGCACGAAGAGCGTGTTTGTTCAAACGAGCCGCACTGCCTTCAGCGATCCAATATCATTCAGTTCTACATCGCCGGTTCAGTGACAATCTATCTCTTGCGTTTCCTTGCCATAATTGGAAAATATGAACGCTTTATAACAACAATGTTGGGTAAGGGTGAGGGAGAATACTAGAAATGTGTTTAATGGTAAATATAATAATAACATCAACAAGATACAACAGCTGGAACAACAAGTTAGAATAAAAATTCTGCAGTTTGAGAAAAAAAGTTCCGATCCGAAGGATATGCAAAAAAAACTATTTTTTTACGTCAGATATATGTATATCTGTACTCATGTAAAACAATTTTTATGTTGCCTCCAAAGTGGACCATTAAATGTCAAGAAAATTTAATCCGGTTTAGGGTGAGCTCCTAATTTAATAAAGGTAAAACGCTTACAGCTATAGAGAATCATGTTTATCAACTATTTTAATATTAATATTCTATCATTACCTACTTGTATGTGCGCGTACTTCAGCGATTTATCGTCTATTTATGTAACAATTCAGAATATGCAGGCGGCCTATTTCTACCGACATTCTCAAATTGCTGTCAATAGTTAACGATCTAGATAGCCGATACATGAATATAGGAAATCTCGATCTCCGACCGTTTCAGCTATGCCGCAAACCGCTTGTTTACAAATAACTTATACAAATAAATCCCAGACATACTTGAATGCTATTTGGAGGCAATTGTGAGGGATCGATTAAATGCTCGATAAATCCAATCTACATTCATCATTATCATCTACAACTACACGAAGTTATGCACCTACTGTTGAATATTTCATAAACATAAACAAACACGAAACAGATATCTTCACTATTTATGACTTATTTAAAATTAATGAACAGATTCATAGCTTCACATTTACGTAAAAAGTGGTCAGAGAGCGGCCGGCAATATTACCATAGCCGCATCTAACCTACATCGACCCAAATACGTACAATAACAGTTTAAGAGCCTTAAATGAAAACATTAAGGCACAAGACAGCACGAAGCGCACATAGAAATCGCTTTCATTATTTAGTACTGCCTCAAATCGCTATCTAGGTGTGCTATAATGCATAAATGTACTGCATTAATGTGACGCGTGGGCGATTCCGTCCACATTTCTATGATGAATCGGTCTCCGACGCCGACATATTACGAAAATTCACCTCAATTTACATACAGACACGGACCAACTACATATTTGAGGTTGGACTATCGATTCGCAGCACTGTTTTGTTGTTGCGAGAATTATTTATTGGCCTGCCTGAATCGCCTATAGAAGTCCTTCGCTTTTAAGGAATATCAAACGAGGCTTAACGTTGTAAAATCATTTGCTCGTATCATAATGGTGATATTATCCTAAAATTAAAGGCAACATAATAATTTATCGGTCGCCATAAAGTCGAAATGATCGAGACTATAAAGCAGAACTGGAACAATTAAGGTGGCACGCAGTATCCTAATGATACGTTACACAATCGGTAAGTACTAAGTAGCCACGCAATCGTCGAAAACAAAGAGTCGCTCGCTCAAAAAGAGCATCGTAGACAATGCGGGCGGGCGGTCAAATGTTAGCCCTGCGTTGCGAAAGGTAAATGCATTAGAATGTCATATGATAAAGAATGGCCAAGCAAGTGATTGATGTTGCTCCGTCGCGTGGGCGTCGCGTTCGCTGAAAACACTCGCTAAATTACACCGTGTCGTGTCAGCTGTGATTGGATAATTTTAGTTGGGAGCATGGCCAACGAGACCGGTAACCATTGTTGGCGCACCATTATTTTTGTAGCGTAATTTATGACTAGTAAATATTGCTTAATTAAAGTAACCGAGACAGATGTTCGTAGCCGCGCTCGTGCCTAATGCGTCTTGAATTTAATATCGCATCGCACGCGCACCGCACGCGTTGCTAATGATCCACGGGTCGATTCCACTATTTAGTTACGCCACTGAATATATATTGCTATGCTCGTAAGCATTTGTAGACATAACAATATAAATTATTCAAAATATAACGAATGTCTTATTAGCCGTTCTTCACATAAAAATGACAGAGAAAAACATCTAAAAAGACACTATACAAAAAATAAATACATATATACAGTTGCAAATTTTGTATTTATATGTTTTGTGCGATTACTCTATTAATTACAAAATGTTTCAATATTTTTATTATTTTTCGTCAGATAAAATACAGATTATATATTCACTTCATTTCATCACACAAATATTATCTTAAATAAATAGTTGCAGAATAATGCTGATATCATTAATGTACATTGAAGGTCTCGTACGCCCATCAATCTTTTTAATAATCATTTTAATCGCTGTTCACTTTCATTTTGCGGTCTCAATATCAAATACTGGAGTATTTAATCAGGCCTGATGTTCGAAGAAATTTTACGTATTATCTTACAGATTTATACCAGTTGTAATTCAAATATTGATCGCTAGGAGTAATTATAACAGTCTAAACGACTTTGAGTTAGCCATGTTTTTTAGATTTTTAAGAGTTTTCGATTGAATTATATTCTTATATGTTTATATAATATTTAAATGTAGGAAAAATCCTGTAATTTATAGTTTTCTACGTCACAAACACATTTTAAGGGAATTTCTTTTTAGTTGTTTTTAGAGGAAGAGTTAACATGTTCTTTCAGATAGATACTTGCTTACCTACGTATCAAAATCTATTAGAGAACAACCTTATAAGCTAAAAAAACTCAAAAGAAGAACAATACCATTTCCAAATATCTCTTATAACCCAAAGGTTGGTCGTCATATTCCTAGACTAAGTAATAATACGACTACATGTAGATTACATCTCGTTTCGAGCGGGTCGCGCGCCTAATAAATTGTACTAATGCATACATCTGAAGAAGCAATGTAATTAAGAACTGCGCCCGCGGCTCGCGTGACTCAGTAATGGAACGTGCTCCTACATTTTTGACGGATGCAATCATAGAATCTGTTTTGTCTACATTTTTTGTTTACTATCTAGTTTACGTGGTCTTTATTTTGGCTAGAATATGTTGGTGTAATGTAATTTGATGGCAGTTTTATATTATGGTATGACAGATTTTTAGGAGCAATCTTGTTTTCATTTACATATATTGTTAAACTTTAATATTAGAAACTATATGCAGTGATACCACTTACGACTTGAGAACAACTATACTGCATTTAATAATGTTTTATATATATTTCATCTCCGATTTACTTATTTTTAATTAAAAAAATAATTAAAATTATGGAGGCAGGTGGAATAGCAAGACAAAGCTACTAATAAATATAAGTTCCTTACGAAGTTTGGAGAGAAAAAGTGTCCCCCGTTCACGTCAAAGTCAGCACCCATGCATGGATTACTGTCAAACGTTTGAAATATGCAAGCTGTATGACAGACTATTTTATAAAGCGTACAAGATCATATTTAACGCGCGGGCACGCAACGAATGCAGGCGGGCCATAAAACGAGCGTTGTAGTGGACACTAAGACGTTTACCGCATTGATGTAGTGCCGCATCAGTTTCAGCTTAGACCGCGACTAAGATTTACTGTTTTGTAAGTCATGCGGCCGATTTGAACGCATTTTGCGGTCGGCATCAAGGTACAAGAGGGCGCGGACTAGCGACGATTATGAAATATACTGTTCTAGAGACTAAAACAAATCCTAGCTAGAGATTTGTTTTTCGTATTTTATGAGATATAATATAAATGTTTGTTGTAAAAGTATAAGCATCTATAAATCTTATTTAAATATACTTAGGCTTACTAACGTTTCTAAAAAATCAACTTTTAATATTTTTTGAAATTAACTCTCAAGGTAGACTTCAGTTTTCACATTTCACCTTATATGAGTTAACGTTGTTCACACTAATGTGTAGTTACAATCTATAGTTATAATTATTTAAAGTATCAACATTTTCTTCGCTTCACGCGGAAAGGCAGTCACTTGCGTCGTACCCTAAGGGCCGCTTGTGACGATTCTAAAGAGTAGGCACTTGGCTATGTAGCTGATTGTGATGTATGATGGGATCGTGCGCATAATAACCGGCTAAGTTTCGATTGAGAGAGCATTATGTAAATCTCATTCTCTACGCTTACTCTAAACACGTAACACATTTTAGCTATTTACCCGCGGTCTATTACAATGTGCAGTACATTTTGCAAGTGCACTAACGTTTATTACAGAAAATTATGTATTTTTATTCTTTTATCTTTAATATTTTATACGTTGATTATCGTTAATATTATAATAGAGAAAATAAACACATATTAAACATATAAAGGTAGGTACAGATTAATACCAAACTAGTTTCGTAAAATAGTTGTCATAATAAAATAGTTTATTTATTAATACAACGTTATCTTAGCACTAAGTAAACGTTACAATTTCAACGGAGCCAAGAAAACATTAGAATTAAATAAACATAAACATCATTCAAGTAACAGCACAGCTATTTTAAATCAATACTCTACATACCCATTGTGTTCGCGATATAAATTTATACGATTATAAACCGAGTTATTTATTTAGTGAACCACACTATAACTTTTCATCTAGACCTCATAAAATCTCATTGGCATCGTCTAGCCATGTCTGTGCTTTGAAACTAAATACTTATTGCTAAGGGACAGATTGTATGTATAGTGTATACACTACCTATAGGTAATGTTTATATGCGCAGTAATTCCTATGTGGGCGATACCAAAAGTCATCACCGAGACATAAATACTTTGACCTGATCAATGTTATCGTAAATGTCAGAGGTGTAAAATTTACACCTTGCGATATCGAGAGATATTTCCATATTATCCTTTAAGTATTATTGTTATTAAATTTTAGTTTCCATTGTTAAATGCACAGATCGGTTAAGAGACGGACTCTTAATATTTGATTACTAATAGATATTGAATTTCAAACTTCAAAAAAAGAGTTTTAACTCTTTATGACATTGGATTAAAAAAAACATTTTGAAATTATGTTCATTTGAACCAATATTAAACCTATTAATATTAAACACATTTGTAACAATGTTTGGACGACACTGAAAGGATTTTTTTTTCAGTTTATCTGATATCTGATCAGTTAATCTGATTATATTGGATTAACACATAGAATACTTGTCAACCAGGTAGAACCGGTACTTTTTTAAAATAAAGTCTGTTTTGAGCACGCCCGTTTGTATGCATGCATATGCATATTGAGCAGTTTCTAGAGCTACATTTTTCTTTTACATTATTAATTTTTTGCAACCTTTCTGTCGTTCCGACCTTATTGACGTTATTTACATTTAATATTCGGAGGTAATCAACGATGATCTTATTAGCAATTCGTTCATAATTGTCTTGCATCAAGGCGTCTGGTCTCGTTTGCTCGTAGCCTCTGATATTATAGAGCCATCCGAGTATTATTGCATATTAATGCCAAGTACGGATACGGTAAAAAATACATATTTCATCGTCCCAAATGTGTCGCTGGATAATTGATGCGAATGTAATGGTGGCATTTTGCGAAGCTCCGGGCGCGTAGACGGTGCGATGCAACTGTGAGTATGGCCAATAACGTCTTAATTTGATTGGCTTATAGGGCTGATGGTCATACTGCACGTTATTTATATGATCATCTTTGGAACGAAATAAAAATATATATTACTTAATCGTGGTACCTCATAAAACATGGCGTTATTCATCACAAGTTACATATTAAAAAAGTAGGGCTTAGCTTAGTAAGAAGCTAGAAATTTAATCTAACCTTTTTATTAGTGAAAATTATTTAATTTATGATTTATATGAATTAAATTGTTTCAATACAAAATATAGCGACCACACCTAATATACCACAACAGAAATGAAGTTGAACATAAATTAAAAATTATAATACATTGACATTGTTCTTTTATCGCGGTATTGACAGCCCTGAATTGTGATATCATTATATACGAGGTGATACTCAATAACCGAAATTGTGCACCGGACAATATTTCAACTAGGCCGAGTTCATCCAAAGTTGATTTATGAGCGCATTGAATACGTCTTCATTGCGGCTCCGGGCAGATCGTGAGTGGGAGTTATCGACCCGAAAATATTCAAAAGAGAATTCCCGATAAAGTAATAAATCATATTCTTTGTAAAGATCTCAATATACAGCCCTGTGCATCCTTCGAAAGCGCATTTATCATCGCGGTCAACATTTAGAGAGTGAAAATTTTCGCACGTTATCTCAAAGCAAAATTGAGAAATAATCAGTGGCCGGTCGGTCGGCCGTTCCGGTCCTTTTGATGATCCTTGCACTCACGTATATGACTAAATTGCCTGGATGACTTTTAAATATCTTCACATCGGGTGCAAAACTGTGGATTGTTATCGAGAGCGTTGTACCGACCGTAATATCCGTTTTATATGATCCGGCTCATCGCTACGTAACGGTTTTTTAACTGTTTACTCAAATGCAATAAAATTAAGTATCTACTTACTTTACATTTTGTGATCCATTCACGAACCAATAACAAACATAATGTAAATGGGGAGAAATGTTCGACTTCTGAGAAATTGGAAGCTGCATGTTCGAATGACATCATTTAATATAAAGATAAAGCAAATGTGTGTACAAAAATACATTATTAAAATACTGATACTTAAATCTGAGTCCGAACGTTTAACGAGCTCTTCTTTTATTGATTCAAATATTACTGCTTTCTTTTGTATAACACAATTTAAGAATTGACAATACTCTGGTTATTGTATGCACTTCAAAGATTTGCATGTTTAAAATTTCGCTATTTTGCTAACGAGAATCGCTTTCAGTTTGAAGTGGCTACTAGATTTTCAACCGTCACCTGCTTCAGAATATATAACATTGCACTGTTTGAGCAGTTTTGATTCTTCAACTGTATTTGTTAAAGGCACGATCCGTAGACGCATGTTCCTGCTCTCGACCATTATAATAACATAACAAATATTATTTGAAGCAACAATATGGCTATATTTATATTTCGATTAACTTACAAAATTCTATGCGGTGCTATTAAGATCAATTAATAGCAAGAATATTTTTACTTTAAACAAACACAATATTAATATTTACAATATTATTTTTTTAAGAAATTGTTCTATATGGATTTTTTTAATTAACAATAAGCCATTCAACTACCTCAATTTTAAATAATATGTTTTTCAAAAACTTTTGATATAGCCAATAGTTACGATCGTATTAGATCTTATTGTTACAATAGATGTAAATTGTAGTAAAATAAATACATATAACTATAAGACGCGTGCTACATTGTTGCGTGCGTTGGATATATTGGTACATAAGAGCAATAGCCCAATATAAATATAAGACAATAGCGAACAAGGAAGCCAGCTATCACGGCAATAACCGGAGTGGACATAGGGCAGTGTCGCTTTGTGCATACTTTCACCGCTTCCCTATACAATGCTCGTTTAAGCTGCTCTAGTACTCGCACCATTAATAATAATGTACGACGCGACCGGTGATGTAACTGTTAGTAAATACGCCATCATAATATACACTAACTTATTACATTGTTGTTTATAAACCCGGCGCTTATGCAATTTTTCTAACGAGCTCAATTTTAAGTGTGTTATATATGTTAACAAAATAACTCCGAATACGTGAACAAAGTGAAGCATAAATATTTAAACATAAAAATATCTTTAACACTAACAACGCATCACACATCAGCAGCATTATAAAAAGAAACAATCACTTTGTCACCCATAAAATATAACTCGGAAAGTCATAAAAACAATCACTCGATATAATCGGCGCTCTAATCTTTTGAGATAGCCGTAATAAATGCGCTTAAGCTTGGACGTGTTAATAACTTTATAATTCCAGTTACTAGGAATGTAAATGCTCTATCAAAATGTATACCGTCGTTGTGGCACTTGTTACACATTACTTATCGAACGGCGCTCGTACCATTGCGAATACCTCCGGGCTATCTTTATTTACTCCCATTTTATACCTACATCTATCCAATTTAGTCAAACTAGCAAACAAATCTATAAGGTAAATCGCTTCCTATGTGTACACTACAATGATACCATTTATTTTTAATGTTACGAGTAGAGAGTTGATCTGCTTTTCTATACTTTAGAAAACGATCTACTTATCCGTTACGATGATTTGAATTCAATGTTTTAGGATGGATGACTAATAAATCTTGTTATAGAGAAGTTAAACTAACAACAAAAATTGACTAGCATTAAAGC
Source organism: Eurema hecabe (assembly GCA_026213755.1). Lineage (NCBI taxonomy): Eukaryota > Metazoa > Arthropoda > Insecta > Lepidoptera > Pieridae > Terias > Terias hecabe. The sequence continues at coordinate 5,393,264 of JADANM010005346.1, read as the reverse complement.
TCGTGCAATATTTTTGGCTCGATACTCTACTTACAAAAAAAGACCTTTATTAACCATTGGAACGTAAACATTGAAATAAAGTACATTTAAAATTTTGCAACGATTCTCTCGGGGCTCATAATTAAGTCTTTATTGATTAATACTCATTAATTATCGAATCGCTAATAATTACACGACAACATTTCCAGAGCACTGAGCAGGTTGCTTTCGCAATCGCTTCATATTTCATTACTGAACTATAAACGTTTCATGCGATGTAATCTGTCAGGGGCTGGACGGAGACAGGTCGCATTACGCAACCGAATTTCAACACTATTAAAAACAAAAATAATTCGCTCGTGCGACACTAAAACTCCATTTTTATGTTCATTTTTTAAGACTCACTTTCGTTCATTAAAGTTTACGATACAGTATAAAGTTGGCGGCTTCTGCGCCAATTGGCGAGCTGATAAGTTAGGCCGTTTGCAAATGCCGTTTGCGATGTCAAACTAACACGAATTCGTATCTCTGTCGTATTGTGCCTACAGCAATTCATATATTATATAACTTACATATTTATTTGATAAAAATAAACACGTCATTACTAATTTTATTTGCTTATAGAATTGTCGGTAACAAATCTGGAAAATATATTACTCGTATGGACTGTTTAATCGTCGATAATTTTAACCTCAAAATAGATAACAAAAGATTTTACTCCTTTAAATTGTAAAAACAGATTTAGCTTGTAAATCTAAAACTGTACTAAATGTAAAACAATACTTTCAACAACAATTTGAGTACAAACCATTTCAGTACAACATTAATAAATTTGTCGCTCGCGACATTAACAAGACGCTGTAAATGCGCTATTTGTAAAACCCAATTGATAAAATAAATAAGTGCACAGAATTTCACCGTATTTAATTATAAGCGAACTTCAACATATTTCCTTATCACGATCATTAAGTTTCTTCTTGCCAAAAGGCATTTGCTTTCATTATGCCATTTATTCGCTCCGATATTTTGGCTTTTTATTTCGTTTGCTTACAAATTGAGGCGATGGACGGTATGGTATAATTTATGAGCTGCTCGGTAACTTTTATTTTATAATATATTAGTTTTGCCTTACGGGTTTACTTGTGTAAAACTCGATCCTATTCTTGTTCGATATCTAATAACTATTCTGCTTTGAGGGACAAAGACTAACAATACTAATAGCATCAGAATTGATCAGTTGTATCGACTTACAAGTTATAACTCTTATAAGAGATTTTAGAAGTTCGACTCTTATATTATACACAGATGTATGTTAGAACAGTAAATATTACATACTATGTATTATTAACTTAAGAATTTCATACAGCAAAACAATGATTTTAACTGTATGTTAAAAGAGTATTCACAACATTTAAGCAATAATATTCGGAGTCGTATTTTTAAAACTAAATAACATGTCATAGTATGTCAGTCTCGCTCGTTTGCATCTTTATTATTTGATTTATGATTTGCTTGAATAGAAACGGGATATAGTTTCCGGCGCCCGCGCCGACCAGCTCACACTAATTCACGAATAATTGAAACGATCAAAAACATTCGACTTCTCATTAATTTTTATGTTTTTATTATAAAGAGCAGATACGCTTATTTATCTTATGTGCGCCATCAATCATATGAACACAAGTGGGTGATAACATATATATATATTAGATACGCTTACGTTCTGTCCAGCTTTAAAAAAGAAATCAATGGAAACTATTTTAGAAGATTAAACTTAATATAGAAGATTCGAGAAAACTAAAAACTTTTAGAATTAGTAGCATTATATAAACCCTGTAAATATGTACCTACATAATTAATATTCTAAAATCTAACACTATATAGTATACTGGATGTTACACGCGGTACCATACCATAGTTGTAATAAAAAATTGATTAACTCAAGACTTTAGCACCACGCAATTAAAAGTCCTTAGCTCTTCTTAACATACAGTACATTAAAAATATTTGCAAATCTGGAGATTTCTTTCCGTGCCCTTAAAATGAAGCAAGAGTGATACGAATTGGCTGACGACATGCGACTTTTAAACTTTATCGTTTCACTGGACAAGATTGATGATGTATTGATTTAACATCGCTTTATTGAACTGGAAATGTATGGTCTCGGTTCGTTACTCATTTGTTAATTAATCGTAAGACGCCCGATGGATTTTCAGATCGGCGCATTAAATTCAATTTACGTTAACGTATGTACATCAGTTACAATGTACACATGACACGCTTTGCTTACGAATTTTAAGAGCCTTTTAAAGATTAAAAAAATATATTTTTTTTTGTATTTTTGCTATGAGATGATCTATATTTAATTCAGTCAGTTCTAGTCATTCAAGTTTCCTGTATAACATTACAATCAGATTTGATATATTTTTTATTTGCAGCTTGCAAATGTAACCGTTAATAAAGCTTTATATTCATTATTTAAGTAATCACTCCAAAATACATTAATTTGCGTTTTCACGTATTTTAAAATCGTATTTGAATAAGTGGAATTACTTCTATAAAATCATCTCGTCGTAAAAATAATCACCGTCAAAGCCTTAAATATCACCTTGTATCATGTTTATTAATTTACTTGATTAGCTGACAACTTATCGTGCTTTAATATTGATGTGTTTTTACTTAAGATAAGAATATGTATCATTAAATACAGGTCTATTGCTAATAAACATCGATAATTTCAAACATACCCATAATAATTTTTGAAGAAGGTTGATGGGCAATTAAATTATGTGGAAATCACCAAATTTGTGACGTCCTTAATATAGAATATATTACCTTTATGCTTTATTTATTGCGTACGTGAAGACGATAAACTTGATATTATCTCACTACTTTAAAATTATAGTCTAGTTGCGTAAGGTCGAAATTACAAATTAAATCTTCAAAAACTAACGTACTTAAAACTAATGTGATAGAAGGTCCCATGAGCCATTAAATATATCTACGACCTGAATTCATCCTTCGGAACCCGAATTGTATCAAATTACAGTACATTGTTTAATATTTATGGATATGGTAGGTAGCTAAAAATACAACAAAATATTATAATATTTTAAGGACCGATACTGAAAATTTATGTTGCTTCTGTAATTAGAATTATATATTATGAAGAAGAAATATAACAAAAGTTAATTTGTATACTTTAAAATATGCACTAGATTTAGTATGATGGAATACACTCAAGTATTGATCGGTAAGCATCAGACGTAATAAGCACACTCTTGACGATTTTCCAATAAATGATGTCTACAAAATCAAAGTTTTATGATACTACATACATAGTGACAATATTGAGTGTTTTAGGCATTGATTTTTCTTGAATTTATTTATAGAAGTACATCACAGTTATTGCTACAAATATTGGTTTCCGTTGGCCGGTGACTTGTCGCCGGATGCTAACTATATTGATGGGACCAGTTCAACACGATCAAGGCTTCGCCAATTTCACCTCCGCGTTTAAACCAGTTCCAATTGCACCGTATTATGCACGTAGACATAATTACCCTTTTAAATCACATTCTCCCTTTTAATCAACATGCAAAGCCAAGTGCAAAGAAAACGCCGTTAAGTTTATACGACTAATTAAATTAGAGTACAGTAATGAGGCAATCGAGTTGAGCGGAATGGGTCGCTACAGGACGTCTCGCTTACACCGCCGTTGTTCGAATTAAAGTTTCGTTAACATACCGAAGTGTTGGAGAACATTCCTGGGCCATTCGGGCGAGCACATAAATACGCCAATGTCATGTTTTTGTCGCTATTAAGATGTGGTCCCGTCGCAATAACGAGACAACTCATCACGGGACAATGGGTGGCCGCGACGCGCTAATTGATTCGTTCAAACTTTTATAATTACTTTGAACTGTCATAATAAGAAAATACAAGATTTATGACTCCGTTTCAGGGGCAAATGTACCGAGCGCCTTAATGTTTTACCATAAATGTGATAGATAAGACATAAACCTTCACAATCAATGTCGGAATGTACTTTATAAATGCCTAATTAATTTTAACGATATAAACGCACTCTTCGAAGGTTTACGAGGGACGGAACTATTTGATTTGTTTCTAATTAAGCAATCTCTTAACGAGGTTTTCACTCTACTTAACCAATAAAAATGTATGCATGCCCCGAGTTTTACAATACATCAATTTATTGTTTCATAATTTATTTGTTCACAACTCGTTACCGTAAAAGCGCTCCAGAAACAAGTTATTGTTAATATCTATCTAAAAGAAGTTTAGAGGGAAATTTTCTGATCAACTGCATGCGCAGTAAATTAAAAGTTAATAATATAAAATGGTCACGTAACAAGAAGCATGAGCACCATAAAATAAGTTAATCACGGTTATTCATAGTGCATTAGCGTGGTATATAAATAGATATCTATTAAGCATAGGGTTGCCATCACATGGGATGGGTCAGCTCAGATACCTACATCTAGAAGTTCTACTCTGAACATGATCGACGTTGTTTTCAATTAATTCGATGCACTTTCGGGGCGACATCGAAAAAAAAGAAATTCGTTTTTGTTTATATTTTGACAACTATATTATAATGAGCTGATTTTCGATTCGATTCTTGGTTAGAGTAAGCTCCAGAACTCAGTATTAAAACTTTTTCATATCGACGACACTTTCAGATTAGTGCCGTAAATATTCTCGAACACAAAAGGTACAACAGATAGTAGGTTTATAGTATACATTATTAATTTCGATCAAAAATTGTAAACGACACTATAAATACGTCTCGACTATTTATATTTCGTTGAAAGTTGTTAAATTTTCAGATAACAGCCCTAAGGGAGAAGCGCCGCGTCGCCAACGCAATTATGTTGTTATCTAGAAACCATGTTTTGCCTCATTTATAAGACCATTGAGTATCTGGACACCACAACATATAATAGTTCGGTGGTAAATTACACCTTACTACTATCAAACATACTTGTAAGTCAATTGTAGTCCAAAGTAAGACATTTAAAGGCTAATTTAAGCATTCTATATAGACTACATAACTGAGGTTTAATACACACTTTTAAATATTGGTTAAACTTTAGTTGAACTCCTTAAATTATCATTCCATACTAAAACCTATAGAATCTATAAAAACTATTTAAGTTACTCAATATCCTCACAAATTCAGTAAATTTACCTCTTCATTATATTAGTATATCTTACAACCAAATAATAATAACGATCAATTAGTGATGTAGGACTGTTTCAATTCCCCGTATTGTTTATATTAGATATATTAACCCTTATTTAAAGCAGTAAAAGACCCAACGCATCGACTCCACTAATCGTAATTAACGATACTAGCCCGTGAAATCGAATTATGTCGACAAATCGTTTCGCAACCATCATTCAAATTTGTAGCTTATTGATTTTAATTTATGATGTTATTACTTTATACTGACGTATAAACCGATCGATTGAATCATAAATCATAAAATTTGATTGCTATTATAATATAGAACGTATTATTTTACGATTGTGGTAATGGTCAATAGCAGTAGTAAATATTGGAAAGAGTGCATCTTATAACGTGCTTATAAACGATTTAAGCTTGTGTTAATATAATAAGGAAGAACGTCTTAATAATATTAACATTTTAAATCAAAATCACATCACATAAATTAAACGAAGGAAATCCGCCAAAAAAACGACCGGCTCAGCGACGAAATAGCAGTTCACGACGATGCAAATGTACTCAAATCATCCTTAGTATTTGAAGATACTACTTCTTATAATTAATAAGATTTATGTATGCATGTAATCGGTATTTCCTTACAAAAGTTGGAATAAAACGCCAGGTACGTAAGAATGATACACGGTTCAATTTAGTGCTAATAATAATTACTGAATAGGTAGTCTTGTCTTGTAAATAATAGCGCAATAACTATTAGACTGGACTGTGTACTTATCGGATATTTATTGTGCCATTATTTTGTCTAGTGTAGCGTCTTAATAAATGTGTATACGGCATGCCATACGTTTAAATATAGTTTCAGGCTATCCTTTCCATTATGGCTCATTCAGACCTTGAATATTGTTGTAAATTCTTTAAGTTCTGTTCTTTATTATAACTGAAATTAGGCAGGAGTATTGTCTGATTTTAAGGGACTATGAATGCCCATGAGTTCTTGTGAGGCTTGAAGACTGCAGAAATATATGGAAAGAAAAGGAACTTACGCTGAAATAGGGTTTTTTAACGAGCTTAATATACCGAGCAATTGCGACGATATTTTAATAATATAAAACACCTATCATACTTCCGAGACGATCATCTACAAACTGGAGCGGTCAAGATGAGTATGTAAAGCAGGTGTGTCCCGTATAAGGTATAATGACGTCTTGACGCATTTCAGGAGCTCTTTGCGAGAGAAAGTTTGCCGCTCGACTTGCCTGCTTAATTAAATACTAGCCCATTTTGGATATCTTATGAAATTCTATTGAATATTGTGTAGAAGCGGTTCTTTGTTAATACGCGGTATCGCTTTATGAGATCGTGCTTAATAGTTAATAGACACACAATAATTAGTACTTGCGTTAGGTGCATTGCGATTGCACCGTTATTGTGAGCTGATTGTTTATTGAACAATCAACAAACTACTACCGTCTTTTATTGAAACTAGTAAGCCTCATCAGCCTGTCCCGCTCTCGCACGAATATTTAACAAAAAAGTAAGAATAATATGTAGGTATGTTCAATAACTTTTGGAGCCTATCCAATTGTAACAAACAATCGAATCTTTCTTCTTTATATAATGGTATAGATATAGTTATGGCTTTTTAATCATTATGCGTATTATACCAAATACTCTTCATAAAGTACCTTTATAGGAAGTCTGAAGGTATTTAACGTTCTGAAGCAGAGCGTAGCTATCAGCTTACTAGCAAAACACTACAGCATATAAACACAAAACGCACCACAAGTACGCATTAATAGTAAATACCCATTTATCCCGAGTTAGCCATACAAATCCGCAGTACAAGACGTAACATGACCCCACGCACCTCGTTTAAAGCGCAGTAAATACTTAGCAGATAATTCCGAGCTACCAGTTTTTAGTTATTAAGTGATACAGGAAACTAGCCGGTCCAACGTGAATCTAAATTTAATACCAATCGTGATCGAGAAGCGGAAATTATTGATTATAAACTGTATCTAACTGTTTTATGCCGTCATTAACAGATATGCTCTAATTACTCTATTTCTCCGACACGTGGTTGGCGATTATTGCAACCAATGGAAATGTGTGCTTTATTAACTATAAAGAAATATCTACTTCAAAATTATATTAAAATTTCATAACATAACACTGAAACATGTCATAGTTTGAAGTTTGTTATATCCTAGTTAATTTTTGTAGTAAACCGTAGGTATATAAATTGTAAATACCTTCATTGCTTTTGTTGTAAAACTTGTTACATTATTTTTAATTACTCGGATATCGTTAAGAACTATACTTTTTGTATGCATTGTATTAAATTGACGGTTAACGGAAGAACGACAAAACTTAGGAAATAAAATATGAAGCACATATAAAGAACTTATAAAGAATGATTTAAGTTAGCTTTATAAGTAAGTATAATATAGGTGATAAAGGTTTTCTTGCAAGTGGAATCTTACCGCCTACATTCAAAATTTGTTAAGCATAAATTTGGATTTAAAGCAAGTCATAGCGAGTTCACAAATAGCTACACCTACAGTACACAGATAAAGTCTAGACAAACGAATGTTTATTTGACTACAAGAAAATCAATGTTCAAATTATAGTTGGGATTGTTATAATCCTCGAAATTTATAGTTTCCTTGCTGTCGTCTAGAGCTAAAGGGTGAAGATAGGTTTCAACACAAAAGATGTTTGTCTTGATAGTAAATAAGTTCAGGGCAAAAACCAGCAAAAATTACATCCAATTATTTTTTACATATAAGGGCTTGAGAGAGATTTGGAAAACATCAATTGCTAATATATTTACATATAAATATGTATTGCATATCTTAGGTGTTCATTCTGTCGGACAAATTGGACTCAACCTTATTTTTGTATTATTGGCATTGTTAACAATAACAAGAATTTTTCTTATGCTTGAGACTGACAGAAAACATTTAAATATTTTGTAATAACACCGGCTACGATTGTTTCTGCTGTAATTCTTATTCAACGAATACCAAAAGCAGATGGCTATATGTTTGTTATTTATTCTTTGGATTTTTTAAGCATTTTTATTTTTTGTTTTAAAACACAAATTGGATAAATGTCATTTTAAATGTAAAAGGTGAAATCACTTTATGAAAATTTATACAAGCTTTCATTTAAGGCTGCTTAAAGCGCATACGAAAAGCCACAATCATTTTATCGAACCCAATAATTTCGATAATATGTTGATTTTGAATTATTCTCATAATAAGCGTTCACCTTGCCTGAATTTACATTGGTCGAAGGTAATTTTGTATCGATTATAGTGAATTTCGAAACTGGTTCGTTCATCACGTAATATTTCTTACAACAATGACGCCGATTGAATTTATTAATTAAAACGCATAACCATTAAAATCACAAGCTCCATTTTCTTTTTTATATGTTTTTAATGAAGCCCATATATGTAATGAATGGTCGCTCCAGTATTTACATCGATCTTCTTAATCGGCGCGTGGAAAACTCTTTTTGTATGACATTGGTCCGGTTTTCGAACTCTTGCAGCTTTTGGTAATTCTCGGTATTGAAATGTCGTAACATTCGTGAGCTTTACATTTATTCTTATTACTGCGTATCGATATTATTTGCCATTAGGTACATCGGGGATGTCAATAATTTTCCGTTAAGCGTGAAATATCTGATTTGAAATGTCGAAAATAAAATGGAACTCTTAACCAATAGTGTGAATACGAGCATCGGCCGAGTGCATCTTGACCATAATGAGTACTTACTTATATTACCGTAGATATGATCTCGATTTGCACGGAGTTATAGTCAATCATGAAAACTGGTTCGTTTTCAAAATGATCTGCCGAGCGGCAATCGGCTGTTACATAATAAACCCTTTATTTAAGGTCCTTACGAAAGCAGCTCAAATTTAACAAATGGACACGTTACGTAATGAAACGATTTCTTTACTCTCATAGTTAAATTGGATATAGTGACGTCATAACTTATTATTAAATTTATATTTTATATTTTAAACCTAACCGCGCTTCAACTTTGCGTACACGTAACTTTATAATAATATACAGGATTTATCATTATAAAGAGTGCAAGAGGCAAGAGTGTCATTATAATATTAAATAAAAAGAAAATTTTAAAACCCAACCTTTAATTTCTGAGATCAACGCGTTCGTATAAACTCCTCAACCTATATTAGAACATACGAGAATATACTCTTCAAAGCTCTGCCAGACACTTTTAGTAAAGCAATACGTATTTAAATACAAGTGCATATGAATACCGGTTTATGTTACAGATAAAGAGAGGCTATAAACAATGAAATCGCTACACGTCAACAATAATAAGACTAGACAAGACACGTGGGCCGCCTGTAATGCCAAAAGTTGCTCAATCTAATTCATATTCGCGACGAAGTGTATAGTAACCGTCAATTACCTTTAGCGCTGAACGAAACCTGCGCAGAAGTCAAAAATAAGGTATCGAGGTAGCGATGCGGCGCGCGGGGCGCGTGATCGTCGAGTGGGCGAGCGTTGATTGGTTGTCCCAGTCGTGTTGTCTTTCTCGCACTAATACGTCAATTACGAGCGCGATTCTACCGATGCGCAGCTATTCTCGTCAATCGCTAAACATTCGTGACGATTATTATACAAGCAACACAAAACGGCGCTTAAATGACAATTACTATTAAATAAATTAGCAATAACTAGCCTAATTTGTCTTTTTTAAATCAATAACGCGGCAAAATAAAAAAAAAACAACAGTATATTTAATAGAGACCGATATAAATAGCAATAACATTACCATACTAATATAGAAAAAAATAAATTAAATTCGCATACGATTTTACATTTTACTATGACTCACTTATACTCCTTAAACTGAATTGAATAATCAAACGAAAGATTATAATATTATTAATAGAGATGATTATATTCCGTTAAATGTTACAACCTTTTACACAAACTATAAACTGTCCAATTTAGCATCCGTGTTCGTCATTACGGTACACATTTCGAACATTATATATTATAACGATATCATCCTAAAGAATCGGTCATCCGTAATGCCAAGGCTTAAGTGGGTAGCATTGTTTGCCAATTGATATTGGAAGTATTAGAAGTATAG
>JADANM010005346.1:5307519-5381612 GCA_026213755.1 Eurema hecabe | reverse complement strand
TAAAACATATTAAGTACAACATAACATCACTATTATAGATTCGAGAAGAAACATTTAGTAAACCTACGAAAACATTTAAAAAAATAATTATAATTAAACAAACAACTATACCATACATTTATTTACACCTCAATTTTGCAATACACAAGCTGTAAGAATTGATTATTATTCATAGTGGACGTATCACACAGATCGATCAAACTTTACCGCAAGTCCGATCTTAGACCGGTTTTATTAAAAATCGATCGTATTTAATTAAGATTTAGGTCACCTATACCGAGAGCAGTGACATGGGACCGTACTGAACGGACCTTGTGCGTCAACGAGTACATAAAACTCGCTTTACGATATCGTAAATCAAGACTTACATTAAATATACTGCAATAACTAGTCAATATCTGCATAAAACGCTGATGTTCAAATATATATAATTACAGTTGTAGCAATGGCCGGTGACAAGAAATGAATAATTTCCATACACGCTTCATTCGCTTCGCTCGATATCTAGAGTATGGTTTTCCAATTCTCATTGCCTCATCGACTTAATTAAAACGCAATTAGTTTCTTAGGCAAATCATGTCAAATGACATCGAGAACGTTTCCAAGCGTTAATAAAATATCACTGAATTATTTCTGTTTATAATCTGAGGTGGGTACGTTTATTTTAATCACGTTTGATAGTCTCGTTAAAGATCTATGTATGTAATTTTTATTTTGTTAAATAACTCTAAAAGGAATAACCAAATTCTCCTATTGATCTCTTTTAAACCCTTATGGAGGTTAAACATTTTTAGATCAATTTATAACATTGATCAGATTTTGTATACTAACAATAATATTCTTGAGTCAATACTTACAAACAACACGCATTAACATAGCATTTATTGGTTAGTATTTAGAACATTCCCACATTTATCTTTTCTCGAGCCATTATATATGCAGTTTATTATTACTCTGTGCACTATGTTATTCATTTAATATTTTAATAGAAACATTTCTCAGTAGTGATCGTACACGTTATGTAGTGTGTACCCCATTACATAGATAACGTACGGGGTCACAGACTGCATCCTCAACAACAATGCCAACCAGTTTATTAACATAATATACAAGTAGAACAATTAGAAGGCCGATATAATACATCAAATCGATGTATGGACAATATAAAAACGCAGAATGGCATCCACACTGGACAGTTGCTTGATTTATGTGCTTTGACGTTATATTTTTTACTAAATGATATCTTTACCGCCCTTAAATGGCTTTATTGCTTTGCAAGGACGGAATTGTTAAGACGTATTGTATCGTAATCCTTCAATCTTATCAAATGGAAGTAAAAAAGCTACCATACATTTTATGTAAATCTTTCTCAGCGTTTTCTTATCTTATTTAAATATTATTTTTATATATATACTAACGACCCCGGCTTCGCACGAATATATGATGCATGTATTAAAAGTAGAAACCTTCCCCTTGAATAACACTATCTATCAAAAAACCTAATAAAAATCAGTTCTGAAGATCCAAGCATATATTGGGACAGACTGCAGAAAGCGACTTCGTTTTATACTATATAGAGGTTTAGAAATTGAATGTGAACATTTTCTTATTATTTCTTTAAAGCCATCGGTTAGGGAAACTTTCAATATCATTCTTGTATAGATAATTCAATTTCTACCTCATTCGATCATGATCAAAACAGCATAAACAACCAATTTTAGAAACTTTCCATCAATCGATAGTTTGCCTGAAATCATTTACGATAACTCAACCGTCGGAAATCGTATACCGTTAAACATTTGTACCATCTGACCCTACACCGGCGTAGTTCAAACAATCCCGCCTAAATTACCTTAAGTACACATTTACAATGAACTATAAGGTATGAATTTCCACAATTTATCAAGGATACATACAATAAAAGCCGTCGAGTGATAAAAGCATACACCTACGTACGTCGTTCCGAGCTGGCGAAATGTCGTGTTAGAAATTGGCTAGTCAACACCATTGTGATATGCCATTGTACCGTTAGTATTTGTTTATTAATTGATACTCTCGCAATCAGAGAATTTATACTGATAGTGAGTTTCCGAGGCTTTGTACGTGTATCCTTGGTATCATGTTTTCTCCGCCGACCTCATATAACATCTTGATAACGCGGACTGTTTTCATAGGAATATTATTTCAGTAGATATAATGTTAGCTATGTAGGTATTGGGAGAAAAACGTAATTATGACAAATTTAATTGGCATATATTAGTTTGGATTTCATGTACTATAAGTGTATTAAAAATAATTTTATTCAGTATTGATGTTTGTTTTCAAGTCTAAAAATATAGCCTTATGAACACACACTTTCTAAGTAGACTTTTAAGTTAAGACAAGTTTTTCATTTAATGGTACTTAAAAATAAAAATTAAGGTAATATATAGTAATATCTGAAATGATAAACGTACACAATACGCACTACAATACATTTTCTATATAGATATGTATTTTAAAAACAGATCAATTATATACAAACTAATGGCAATATTTAAACAGCGCGGGCGTCTATACTTATACTTCATACATAATTATATTTTCACTATCCAAAGCTCAAAACGTTGCGCATACTAAATATACGATTTGACACTAATCCAGCCGAGTGGCTTAAATATTAATAACAACTTATAAAAAGCATTCACAGTCGCGATAAGCTCTTACGCATCCGCCCAATCAAAGCGCAATACATCATTTTAATACAGTCGTGTCACCGCAAATCCAATGTAAATTTAATTCAAGTTTACCGAGCTTGCCCTAATGGTACGCCATAAATTACAGAATAGCGTACTCTGTTATCTATCCTTGTACACAATTTTGTGTAGATTATACTGAATATGTAATAGACATACCTAAATTATACGACTAATGACTATTTATAACAAAACTGAAGAAATTTAACAAATCCGAAAATCCGTTCTCTGGAAGTTATTTTATAAGAAATTTCTAAGATATTAAGAACGTTTCTAAGTAAAGAACAAATTGAATTTAAATGTAATTTGTGTAATATTATAATTAATTCAGCGGCTCAACGCCGACAACAGAACATCACGCAAGCTATTTGCAAAACACGACCAGATTTGAAAATTGCGCAGTTTGGCGAGTGCTTAGATTTTACGAGATAGTGTAGTTGTATCTATTAAATGTTCTAGTTCTTAAATCAATATTTACCTTTAATAAGCATTAGTTGACAGCTAAGAAAAATTCAAAGAACCTAGTACCTACAATTGTTTCATAAGCGATCTATGAAGACATAGATAGAAGGAAAGGAGTTGCAACTATAATGCATTTCAAAATAATAAGAAAAAGGTTAGTGGCATGCAACGCTCGCAATGGGCCAACGCACAAAAAAGTCCTGATTTCTGTCTTTTCTCACGATGAACGTCGCCCTGATTCCCACATCCAGTGCATTTTATAACCTTAATATCGTAATGCGCCGGCGTGACAAATCACCTGCGATTGGTCGGAATACGCGCCTTACATTGATAGCCGGCCCTTAAATGTATAACATTCCTCCACATTCCTCTTTTATTTCTTATTCATTCGTAACCTCATATAGATGTGCAGGTTTTAGATGATTCCGTCTCATTCGCACAGCAAAAACGCTAAACATTTCTCGAATTAGTATCGTCTAAATAACGTCACTATTTTTAACCTCACCTAGTTACAATATTATTTATTGGTAATTTATTTAATTTACATAAAGTATTTCAATGAACGTTTCGAAATATGTTATAATTGATTGTAAATCTCAATAAACCTAGTTCGACTCGATCAATGTAATGAGTTGAATACCTTAGTCGTTTATGGATAGTGCGTACGACGCCGCAATAACAAATGCGTCAATGAAGAGGGTTTTCAAGTATTCGAGCATAATGCTCGTGGGATTATTTACAACACGGTTTTTCATCCAACGGTGCGAGTCCAGCGCCATGTCAGCGGACATCCATATTCTCTTATTTATGTCTCGCATCGAGTTCATACATCGGTCAGTAATTTCATAACTCGGCTTAAGGCAATCGGCGCGACTCGTTACCTAAAATAGTTATATGAAATAAATCAAAGACCGTCGACATATCGTCTAAAAACTGTGCGCGTGTGAATCTCCGGCGGCCGCAATCCTATGAGAATATGATGTAGGAATGTCTAGCATGAAGTATCTTTAAAATAGCTGGCTACAATTTAAGCTCTTGCAAACGTTGTACTAAAGCTAAGGGAAATATGATAAAATGATTAATTCATACGCTCAAAGTCCATCTTAGGAAACTTGTGTAAATATTTGCAGCTACGTTGATGTAATATTAGTTATGAATTTTCTTTATTAGTTTTTTAAAGATTATTAATTCAATGATTTATAGTTTATAGATCTATTAAACGTTCTATTATGTTGGAAACGCATTCTTTTGATATGTTATTAGTTGTTTGTTGAATTCATTAAAAATAAGTAGGTATGTGTACTGATAACAATAAATATTGTGTTATTTTATGAAGCGAGAATGTTCATAGTTATATAAGAACAATAATTGGTACGATATCGCTGATTATCTTATTTATCTGCGTTATCAAAAACTTATATATACAGATTACAGACAATTCTATCTCCATTTATTATATGCAGTCTTACCTCAATATCAGACCAATGACGATGCTATTCACCTAATGACACGCACTGTAAGCCAAGCACGACATATTACCTACTTATACCTCTATTGGCGGCCAACAAAGCATATAGCACGAAGCGATTCAATGATTAACACATGCCATTATGATCTCTATATGGTTCCTCTAAACATCATTATCGCATATCTTTGTTGTACATAAATGATCCTTGTTTATATTTACTCACTACTTACTCACTACAAACGCATTTGTTATGTGCACGCCTGTATTAGCTTTAATATCAAATGTGGGCAAAACGAGAAAATTATTTAGAATGTATATAAAATCGTAAGTTTAAAATTAATGATCACTTAAATTATATCAGATAAGCAATTAATTCGTAATTTATAATATTGCTAGATTCAAATAATCTAGTATTATTACTGCAACAGGAAACATAATTGATTTCATATTTTATAATGATTGCACGTAAAATAAGGATGTCTCAGTCCAATTCACACATCGACTTATACGTAGTTATTGTCGTCTCATTGCTAATATATAAAATAAAACATATCTTCAATCATAATTGCTTGAATATTGATAACTTCGCCATTCACATTCACATGTTGACGAATACGGTAATTCATGAGGTACATAAGAAAGTGGCGAAGCGTGTTGACGAGCTGGTAATGCATAAAGTGCCACAAAAGTCGTCGCGTCGTTCGGAATCGCTCTGTTGGCAGCGGCACGAACGAATAACCGTTTCAAATGCTAATATATCACAAGGCGGCGCGGCGTGATAGCGCTCATTGGCCACGGTATTTACATTAACATACATAAACGTGTTCGCTCCGCCTACCACGTAGTACGTCATGCCGATCGCCGTTAATTACGTGCAATTAGCCGGTCGTGACTCGGCCGATGATGGACGTGTGTTCTACGAGTATGTCCCGTTGCCAGACGTGCAAACAGGCAAGCTCCTAGAACGCGAAATATCCCACACAACTCGCCGACAAATTAATTTGCGAGCACCTCATTTCAAACGTACGTGCAAATATTGACACTGCGCGGCGCTAAATCTGTTTGCAATAACTTGACCTCATACCGAGCTAATACACTAGAAATTTCTCAAAAGAATTCTGTAATATAAATACTGCACATGACAATCCTTTTTACAGGTTTATTGCCTGTCTCTCTCTGTAAGGAACATATCCGTCGACGGTAAAGAGTTGTTCATATCAGATATCTTCATTTAAAGATCACCCAATCAACTAATTATTAAAGGTTACGAGTTGTGAGCTCTATAAGGGTCTATAAATAAAGGTATCAAAGTGCACCACTTCAGAGAGTATCAGGTATAAAGTGGTTAATCACTTATCTGGCTGTATATCACTAGTCACATTAAAACGCCTATAAATTTTCATTAGATCGCGTAAGCCAAAGCCCGCTAGTACATTTCAGTTTGGTGATTAAGTGTATGGAGAGGTCGTCAATCGTCACAGTTTCAAAGGGTTTTGCAATACAATTCCTAGTGTCCAGTAATAAATCATAAGTAAGCGCTTGGCTCACGAGCTCACCTAATAAGGATCCGGATGTCGATGCTCGGTTCATGTTCAAAGGATTTATGTTGGCTGCTTTTGGTGCAAATTAGCCGCGTGTCAGGTCGTAGGCGTGAGCTAACAAATTTGTATACTCCTGTATTAGTGTGGCACTTTCCAACTTAATGGATATGCAGTAAATTAGACCGCTACACTGCACTGTACTATGTCCTTATTCTAGCATTTTCCTTGTCCCTTTCTCGTTGAAAATTTATATAATATTGTATAGGTATACTGCGTCTTTACATTCATAGCTATCTTTAAATTTTGAATTAAAATTAAAACTTGAAAGGTCTATAATATCAAAGCTATTCGCATATAAATATGATTAATTACAGTGAAATAAAAAACAATCGTAAAGCTGGCGATAAGCGATAATTCTATATTACGATAAAAGTGAACTCATCAATCAGTCCCAGCGCAATGAAGTTGTAATGTATCGTAGCTGTATCAGTCACCCAAATCTCCATGAGCAATAGAAAGGCGACATTATTGATGATTAATATGTTATATTTTGTCGCTCCTCCTATGATATAACATGAGGAATATCCGGGTACATTTAAATACAACCAAAACATTATATATTACAAACAATATTTTTTATAAATTATTAGTTTTTAAAATCTTACTTATTTTAAAATTATCATCACATTTGACGACGAGGAATAGAAACTGAAACCTTATCACGGGCTATGGAAAGATCAGCTATGTAAAATTTTCGGCAAATAAACTTTCTTTATAGTGTTAGTAACATATATTATAATTCAAGTAGTTGTTACTTTATGATAATATTCTTAAATATTGAAGAAATGTGCATCTCTCGAGCTAGAAATGTCTGAAAAGTATAAAACATGTTGCAGAATTAGAATTTTTTAAATATAAGACTTACTTTTAAATATCGAACAGAATTTCAAATTCAATGTTTACCGTTATTATTTTCTAATTTTAAAATAACGAACGCTCCAGTTATCGGTGTGGCTGTGTGACGGTGTCGCAAGCCAGTGGGCGTGCGAGTGTGGGTGCCGTCGATCAGATGGTCACCACTCACCCCACCGGTCACGTCATTTCGCAATTTCTATACATTTTAGCGTACTGACGTTTCTAGGATATTCATCATTGAT
Source organism: Eurema hecabe (assembly GCA_026213755.1). NCBI lineage: Eukaryota > Metazoa > Arthropoda > Insecta > Lepidoptera > Pieridae > Terias > Terias hecabe. Next base: position 5,374,249 of record JADANM010005346.1, on the reverse strand, counting down.
GTCAGTTTTAGAAGTGTATGTAAAAGTTGTTATGCGCATATCAAATTGGAGCAGTCTAATTGGTATAACGACTACGAAACGAACTGAAACTGATTCAGCTTATACTTACTTTGCTGTATTATAGTTGTGCAATGCAATGTACTAAATAGAGAATATCGTTAGTCCCCGTAGACAATTTTTTCTCAATAAATTAATTTAATAGCGTCTACATATAAGTAATATTTATTTAGTAGGAAAACATAATACCTATTCTTAAATTACATATTGAATCCAGACTTGAGCTATACCATTTACCATAGACAACATCAACGTTGGTCACAAAAGTCTTATATTCTGTGTCTGCTTGTTGCAGGTCGGTGGCGCACGAGCCCGATGAGCGCGTGCGCTGCGGCCGCCATGCGCGAAAAGCACGCGGCGCCGCGCCGCCTCGCCTCCCCGCCCTCCTCGCCCCTCGAGCACCACGTCAGCCCGCTGGGCTCGCCCCGCGCCGACGAGCCCCTGGACCTCAGAGTCACGCACAAGCGCCCTCAACGACTTGAAGATGAAAATTGCAACCTGATCACGGCTACCACGCAGCCGCACCCGACGCACCCCGCGCACCCGGCGCACCCGGCGCTCCTACAGTTTTGTAGGCGGCTCCCACTCGCTCTACCGGCATCGTTCGGGCGGTACCCATTCCTGCCGGCGGCGGCTGCGACGCTCTTGGCCCCGGGAGCGCCCAGACCTCCGCCGGTCCCGCCCAACCCCGGTGTGACCAGAGCTCGCGATCGCTACACCTGCTCCTACTGTGGAAAAGCATTCCCTCGTAGTGCAAATTTAACTCGACATTTACGGACGCATACTGGTGAGCAGCCTTACCGGTGCAAATACTGTGAACGATCATTTTCAATATCGTCTAATTTGCAACGACACGTGAGAAATATTCATAATAAGGAAAGACCTTTTCGCTGTCGTCACTGTGACCGTTGCTTCGGTCAACAGTGCAATCTGGACAGGCACTTGAAGAAACATGAAGCAGAGAACGGTGACGACAGTCGCCGGAGGTCCCCGGAGGAGACGTATTTCGAAGAGATTAGATCGTTTATGGGGCGGGTGGCGCCCGCCCGCCGCACGGCAGCCGCCGCGGCCGCCAGCGCGCCTGATCACACCTGATAGTGACTACAAACGAATCATTACTTATAATCTGGTCGGTGTATCCAAATGACTTTACTTAACACAAATTCACCGTCAGCCTATGGCATCGTGAGTTGTTGTGATTGATTAGTATTAGCGCCAATGGTTATATATTTTTCCAACTCGCATATCTATCCTACAGTCTTCTTCAATTTCCATGTCGTCTCTTAATAACAAACCTTATCTGTATGACTTAGATTTAAGAAAATAATAAAATATTCCTAATTGTTACCGCTACCGTTTCTGTACCTACTGGCGCAGATGTAAGGACATGGAAAGCAATGTGAATCCGTGTTAGTTCATTAGTTTTGTGTATCTAAAATGTACTTACTGTAAATATAAACAGATTGATAAAGTTTTCAAAAGTAACAAAGGAATTGTATGAAATTTTCACTTGTGAAAATATATTCCAGGCAAGGATGTGACAAGTGTTCAGAGAGTGTTCGCTTAGCTAGTGTTAAGTAGTGAATAAGCTAGTGTACGTGTATGTAAGTAGTCTCCTTTGTATTATTTTTGTAAATTTTTCTTGTATAATGTTTTATATTATATTAGTAATTTAGTCTGAGAGAAAACGCCGGTTACCAATAAACATTATAACTTGTTGCTTATTGAGAATATTATAAATATTTTTATTGAGTGTTAGAAAAGTTGTTTAAAAATGATCTGATCTGTAAGTTTTATCTGTATGTTGCATAAATTATTTAATATAAGAGACGAACTTCAGCTGTGTGTTCATGATACATGTGCCTGTAGCTTATCTCATTGTTAAGTTTCAAAATATTATACGAAAAGTAAATTTAACGCATTTGAGTTTAAATTTATAAAATTAATCAATTCCTGTGAAACAATATAATCCAAATTATTTTACTAAAATAAGGAAACAAATCTGTGATTTTATTTATTTGCGAAATGATTGGCTCCAAAATGTATTAAGTATTTCAGAATTAAAACAGTTTATAGACGAAGTCTCTCAAAGAACTAATTTAAACGTTCCTTTAAGTATAGATAGATCTCTATTAATTGTTACGAGTACGGAATGTTTTTCATTACTAAGATTTTTATTTTTTTATAAACACGATCTATTATATAATACCCTATTATAATACTTTCAATACCTTTGAAATACCTGTTAAATTATTATTATGTTTTTTTTATTTCTTTTTATATCGAATGTTACCTTGTAAAAAATAGAATATACATATATGCAGTGCCTTACTATGTTAAATACTCGTACCAAATTTAATTTTGAAGTTTTATTGAGATGCTATTTAACTTATCAATAGTTTTAAGAGATAGAGATCATCGCCTTTGTCATTTTGTATTTTTCGTACCTTAGTCGTTCAAAGGTCACCGAATACCTTGTCTAAATAAAATAAATATAATTAAATTAATATGTGTGTTTATTTAGCTCATTCAGGCACCAATTACACCAGAACAGTCTCGCGTCATTATCTTACTCCGATAAAGCACTTTTCTAATTCAACATCATTGGACAATCTCTATAATAGATATACAGATATTAAATCAATATTTGTTGAGTTTACACTATTTACTTGATATCCAACCTGGTGTGACAACACATACATACATACATTCTATATATTATATAATATTATGCAATTTAATAAAATTCTGGTTTGTCTATTTCATAAATCGGATAATTAAAAGCTATCGCCAATCGCCATTTTGGAATCGAAGGGCAGGCAGCCGGGGGCCGTCGTGCCGCCTAGATTATTATACTTTATAGCCATTAATTTGCGACGAAACCGCCCAACTAGCAGCCATGTTGGATAACCATAGCTATAAACAGTTTAATTATAACCTGATAGACATAGATATTTCTTAATCCGGGCGAAAGTACACGCTCTGCCGATGAATACCGTTCGCGGCCCACTATAAATCACTAATTACATGAGGAAAACAAAACAAAATAATAAAACTAATAATTATAAGGACAACTATTTATAAACCAATTACTTTTTGCTCATACGCAATACGTACCTAAAATCTATTCTTAGTACATTTCAATTATATAACTACTTCATTCAACTATATTGATATCATTAGGTTAAAAAGAACACGTTGCTACATTTATTAAAGTTATATAATCGTATTAGAAACGTTATCAGTGGTTGCAGAAAATCTAGCCTCATGGCATTTAGGTTATCAGTTATACAACTATAATATATTACACGGCTGTATGATAAACAGCTGCTTAAGTCGAAACTATCCCATTCTCGACTTTATATAGCAATAAAGCTTCAATTCCATTATTTATAAGTTATTCATACTTCGGTTTGTAAGTTACGAGCGGCGAATTGTTGTTTCAATAATATATTTGCATGAAGAAGTATTAAAAATCCTGTTATAATTTAAACAAGCATATAACATCTTTAAAAACGATAGAATACCATAACACTAATAAAAATATTAGCTAATAAAAAATAGCAAAAAATATTATAACCAAAAGATTGATCGAAAAGTAAATTTTAAAGTTCTCCATCACAACCCTAGTATGGAAAGATCAGTACCGAACAAAATACAGTTCATTAGTCGGCTATATTTTATATCGCGTGTCTATGAAACCGCTTTTCGCTTAACCGGTGGTGAGTTCCACAGCAGGGTGGGGCATTGCACAACGATGACACGGCCGGCTTGTTAGCGGCGCGTGCGCATGCCACTGTTGCGTTGCGATATTATTTATTGCTTATTGAAAAACACCTATCGCTTTTCCACTATTATCAGCAATCAAAGTTTTTATAACGTTGCCAACGTTACGTTATAACCGTTATTTGATAACGCAAAAAATAAACGCATGCTGAAATAACGTTATTGCTTCGATATTCAAACCACGAATAGAAAGTGGTTTCTTAAAAATATGTTTTATGATAGCAATAATATAATAATAACAATCGTTCGTGAGGCAAACGAGCAAAACGTGTTGTTATGTTAACAATAAAACAGCAGACTACCGTGAGTACTAAAATGATTCTGATTCTATAATGTTTAAGAATTTACGAAGTAATACAGAATGTTGTATTTTTTTTTCTTTTGAAGAACTAAATAAAAAAGGCAATAAAATCACGGTATGTGGGGAGCTTTTTTTTAATGTATAATAAACCAGTTTGGTGCATTTTTTTACGATTATCAACTTCTTATAGATATTTCTATAACGATGACGTATAATATATATGTAAATAGGGAAAGATGTATTATTTATTATTTTTACACATTTTAGAGGTTGCAATACGATTATTATATCAGATAGCTTCAGAATATAGGCACAATTTATTCTACAAGGATCACATTTATGATATTTTTAATAATGAGAAAAAAAATCATGTTATGTGGTAACACTCCATCAATAGCTCAGACAACTAATTAAGGAGGTCACCTGACGAAACTAGCTACTCTGCTTGTCAAAAAAATGTCACCCACCTTAATTATATACCTACACGTTAGTGACACCTCTTTCACGAAAGTATGAACAATTTTTAATTTATGTTAGAATATTTTTATTATACGATTTCAAGAAAAAGAGGATGTTTCTCAATTCGACCGTTTATATGTTATTTTATTTATTTTTTATCTTTATTTAAATAATCATAACATCTTAAACTTTTAAGCCTACACAGCCTTTAGGAAAATTAGTTTTAAATCATTGTATATTAAAACTGGCTTGAAGAATGGAGAGTATCGCAGTAGACCTCCTATTACGGGTTGAATTGTCCCAAATAACCTTAATTGTACATGAGAAGATATTTTGATGAACGATAAATTAATTAAAGATTCGCTTAACTCGCTAATAGGTATCCGAGACATCGATATCTCGTAATCGATATGGAGTTAGTGATCGAATCGACAAACACTGATTTAATTACACCTAATTTTGGTCAACACGACTCTCTTATAGCCATGTATGTAACAGAAAATGAGACAGGCCCTTATGCTCCTAACTCACGTATTCGTATAGTAATAGCTTAATCACAAATAATACATGTTCCATTGCAGGGATATAAATTTAATGTACGTATTTAAGAACGTTTTGGTAGGTAATATTTATATTAAGTCAATCTATACAACTTAAACTTATTTTTTGTAATCAATCATTGTAAAGTATATACTTTACAAAAAGTTTAGTATATCTAATAGACTAAATAGCAAAACTAAGAATACATGTACCGTTTTTATTCTGTTGTAATATGCTAACTCATAGCTGCCCTAGACGATAGCTAAATATATTGAAATAAAACCAACTGTAATCAAAAGATGTACTACTATCCGTGAAAACTTGGTTTACTTCGTAGAATATGACTGTGTAAACGGATACTTTTACGGACACCGCTGCCGACCTCACTAAAAATATAATAACCACCACATCTATTGATGCACCTTGAACTATGTTATTTTATATTTCTATCCCTATTTGGAATAAAGACATGTGTTTATTTCGAAACGAATAGTCAGATATAAGAAGGTGCAGATCATTTAAAGCTAAAACAGTCGCTGTTGTGGGCGTAATAACACTTGCCGACTTCATATACCTACTCCGACGACGCCCTGTTATCGTTAAATAGATTACATCCGGTACTATAATTTAATACACGAACATATTATAAGCAAACAAATTACTCCGATGTACCGAGTACGCGAGGGTATAATTATCGATTAAATTTGAACAAATTCGTTAATGGTTTTTGGTTTTTGCGTCGTTTAAAAACAGTTAGCACAAATGGAGAATCGATAGGGATGTGGTGCGATGAATCGATAATACGTGCTCGGTATCGGTAATTGCAACGTAGTCGAATGATAAGCGTCAACGCAGCGGCATTATGCCGAAGGATCGTGAAATTATATATTAACTGTGATACGAGCGAGACTGTCAACCGGTCCGCAGTCGAGGTTCCGCACCAACGCTGTTTTAATTTATATATCCTTTGTACAAATATTTCTTTTACCTTCTACTCTTGTAGGATAGTTGTGAATCTTTCATCACTTTCACCATTTATCTACGTGTTTCCTTATAATCCGAATGAAATACATAACAACTTTTCATTTTATTTTTAATTTTAAGGAATAAAATCTAAAACTCTACTTATAAAAAGAGGTAAACGGTACGTTTGTCACTTGATTGAAGTGTACGGATAATATCTGACTTCAAAATATGTTGGCAAATCTAGATTATATTAGATATTATTCAGGCTTCTTTTTAACTAGAAATATAATGAATAAATAACCAAGCGTGTGGTGTTTATCGCACTTAGAAATGTGAATTTAAATTGTAATGCGCTATTTCTTGGCACTTAAAAAGTTTTATTTCCATGTCTATAGCATACCAACCAAATTCTCCGTGATAAGGGAACAGATAGGCATCCACATAGCTTTAAAAAACAAATTTAAAATCGAGTCAGTAATCTTCCGTGTGCAATTCAGTAGCGTTTATCTTTTTTAAAAATCCTTCTAATGTTTTTGCTAGGCCCTGTTAAGATTGCACATATCGCTAAGTAAAAAAACGCTCTGTAAAGATTAAGCAGGCTAAAGCAGTAAAAACATCAGTATACTGAACCCAAAGCACATAATCTAGATGGCCTGACGGGTCGACGACGCCCGTCAGCCGCTCACATTATAAATTCAAGCAACGAAATCTTTTTATTCCACTTAGCTCTTCATTTTTTCCTTATAGTTTACTTAATACATTTTAGTATAAAAAGTTGCCCTTATTATAACATTATAGACACTAAAACATATTATGTTATAATGAAGATATTGTAAAGAGGGTAATTAATTTATTTTATTCATAGCTTGTCTTAGCGATTCATAAAAAGTATTATGATTGATTCTGAAGTTTCAATTACTTATTAACTATGAATGTTCAGATCATATTTATATTCCTTTGGTTTATCATATAGTTTGCAATTTAGTCTCTTTGGATACTCGTATAAAAACGTTTATAACGAGTCTTACTTACCTTAGAGTCACCATATTGTTTTTTTAAGAATGACAGTGTACAGGTATATTGCTGCCACGTGCCATTAATAAAAAATAGTGTTAAATTCGATCTCATATTGTGTAATATATGCAACTAAGTATAAAATAAAATAATTAATATTTAGTTTAATAAGAGCAAAGCGGAGAGTTACCGATGTAAATCAACGGCTAATTCTGGTCGAGTTTTTCGTAATAAACTCGATCGCACTCGATTTACTTGCATACTTTTGCCGCGTCAAATTAATTTCAACCGTTCTGATATGATTTAAAAATTCTCTGAGATATTTCGCGTTGGCCCACATTATGCTATTAAATTTTACGTAACGATTTTCAAAGGCTTAAGAGCTTTAAGTATTGAGAATAATAATTATGTATATAGCATTGTGAATGAAGACACGTTAAAGCTTATTTTTAGACAACATAAGTGACATAAACAATTTACTATTTTAGTCCGATTTTTTTTTATATTTACATATTTTAACATAAACATTTACGATTTAAGCAAGTACATTTTCATTTTATACCTAGTGTAGCGTACATCTCGTTGAACTCAGATACAAGAACCTGTAACAAATTTCGTGATTAATAGATAAAATAACTTTAGGCTGTTTCAGATGATGTTTTATAATAATAAACTCTTATAACTTACATTATACACCGCATACCTTGTAAGACGAGGCCGGTAAGCAGCTGTGAATAAATGATACATAAAAATATTACAGGAACTTCGAAACAAGAGCAGATTCCGCAGTAATGAGGTCCCAAAGACACGAATGGCATCGCTCGGCTGCGGCACCATTAATTAGCCTTAAAATGTGCGTCTCTATACAACTTACTTATTATATATTGAGCTGTGAGAGTAGATATATTAGAGGAAGTAGTGTCTAAGTTTTTAAATATTTGGACATAAAGAGAAAACATTTAAGCAATCCTTTATATAATGAATGGTTTTTATACTTCGGTTGTAGTTCAAATGAAAATTATATATCTAAACATTTGTTAAATTATTGATAGAAAGACTAGGAAAAATATTTCATAATTTTAACCAAATTTCCATTTAATCGCACTTAGGTATACTTAACGAAATTTTAAATGGTTTCACTAATACTTACCTACATACATACTATACTTATATATACATGTCTTATGTTAAACCAATAAACACTTGATAAAACAGCTGACCGAAACGAAACTGACTCCCAACTACTGAATCAAATGACATAATACAAAGTGTCCACGCCAATGAGAGCCAACATTAAGTAAAAAACAAACGCGTATATCTAAATCGGGCGATCCAGTTACCGATCGTTTTCACTCTCGATACAATCCCGCTAGTTTTCTAACTGATACAGTTTTTCATAGACTGGTTTCACTGTCTGCGGTCGCTATAAGCTAACTATAATAACTATGAAATTACCTTTTTATCGTTGCATCAGGAATGTATAATTTGAAGCAGAAATTGCCTTCTTAATTGGTATTTAAATTATAGGTAGTATACCTTTTTATAGATAACATAAGTCTATAAAATCATAGATATCTACATATTGACTTACATAATTTAAGTTTTAAATGTATATTTACTTATGTTGGCAATGTTATAACAAAACTTAGAAATGTCTTTAACACTTTAGGGGTACGGATAAAACAATAATATTTGCAAAATAACCTTAACCACTCCTTGACAGCTCAATAAGTAGGTTCAGTGCATGACGTACACATGAAAAGTGCACCGAATGCAATTAATTAGCGATTAAAAGATACATTCACGTGTTTCAAAATAATTCCCAGTAATTCATATATTCACGATCATGATGGATGACTTGGCTTTCTCGCGAGATGAGTATGTACTGTACTTTTTTACATGAAAAAAAACTTGTTAAAAGAAAAAATGAAACGAGAGCAGCCCGCGGCGGTCGAACCTTCAATTAAGCCTCCATTCGAAAGGAGTAAAGGTTACAATGTGGATCACGTGTTTTCTCGAATCCTTACACATGTATAATGTTGATATATGTGATTTTTGTCACGTCCGAAATAATTGGCGTTCATACAATTTTATTTGAGTATTATAAAGAGTTTATTGGAGCTTATTTACACGTTACAAAAATATAAAAAATAAAGCATGCTGTTGCTTAAATTACATAACATTTAAACACAAATACAACACCATGATGTAAAATTAAAATGAGTCATATTTTCAATCAGTTTCTCGCCGTATACGTAAACTAGAACAAGACTTCTGCGTATTTCATTAATATTACGATTTTTACATATTTGATGAACTAAATATGATGTTATATCTGCTTCTTTAGCTGTTACTGGAAGAGGCTGAGGAATGTTCTCACACTCAATTACTTGGCTAAAATATTTCACACATCTACTTATATATGTATTAACGCATTCGAGATTGACGAAACCGAGTCAATTCGCATGTCTGTCAAGATTCCCTGCTGGGAAAGAATTTATATATGGATAGATATTATTGGAGAATCATTAGCTGTGATTTAACGTTTAAACACAGTCTTAACAGAATTGTTTTCATTATTTAAATTATATTAATGACCAGGTATAATATTTTTCTAAATATCTCATTGATTATAAAGTAATATTCTATATAAATTAGTATAAAATTATTTTTAATAAAACTTATTCAAAAATTCAAAGTCAAAGTTGTTTCAAACAAATCTTTAACAATTATACACATACAAATCTTTTAAGAAAAAATGAGTACCTTATGTAGGTAATATAATAATATGTCTCAAGAATTGCAGCTACTTAGTGACCACTTCTAAGACCAGAGTATTTCAAGATATTTATGTATTATTCATAAAACAGCAATTCTGATATCAATAGGCAGGTTTTTTTGCGATTTGCTTCGCTGAATCATTACATAAATCCAATAAATGTATCATAGAATTATTGAATTGATTAACTACGACAACGTACTGTGCTAATCTTATTACCTACATGTTGAAACTTGTGCACCCTCTTGCACATATGTTGATGTTTTTGAGACCCTTTTATTGTAATAATTGGTTTTTAATATGTACTTTCATTACTATTTGTTTTTCAGACTATCAAAGCTTTGTGCCTATTCTTATCTGTAGAAACCACATTTCGAACCGTTGGTGATGATGAATGAAAACGAAATGATGGTTTAGTAAAAGTAGTAGTCTTTGTCTTATACTTTATAAACATTTTTTATAAGTATATGATATACTTTGCTTATGATATTTAACAAATTACAAACTGTCGCAGCGAGACACCAGTTTTAAAGACCGTGATGTCTCTATAGACTATATTATTAATACAAACTTGTCACATAACGGACAGAGGCCACTTTCTCATCACAAAAAACGCTGCAGTACTTCATCATGGCGATGAAAGTGGAAAATCTTTGCCGTATATTGATCATAATAGAAAGAAGCACAAACGACTGGTCTCAGTCATATCTTGGCTGTAGGTTTCGCTGTATGGTTTATGTAGTACTATTTTCAATTAGGTTAAAAATAATGTTACCGTTTTTAAAGTAACTGAAGAGTATTTTGTTTCACACCATTTTGTTGGGGTTCAATAAAACTCTTTGTTATATTTCTTGAATGGCAAGACTATAATGAACAGAAATAATTTTGCTTTCTATTAGTAATAAAATCAGAATTTGAGTCGGTTCGATTTTGTCGTAAAGTCTCTCAGTTTTAAAATATACCTCTAAGTATTAGTATTAATGGCACAATTTACTAGTTCTTACTAATTAACTCATCCTATTCCTGTCCACTATTGGACATGGTTTCCATCAGTGCGCCAAATTTATATCAGAGACTTACAATTTAACTACAACTCGAATGTTACTTATGTTTTAAATAATCATCGAAAACCGAAAGTCTGAAAAAACGCGTAATAAATATAAATGTAAATGCCCAGTAGTAGAGGCAACGCCGTCGGGGTCACGCGATGTACCCACGACTTCATTTAATTGTTATCATCCGCGACAATCTCAGGTAATTATTACCATAAATCTTGGACAAGTGCGTGGTTTTTAAAACATTTAGTCTACACGAGATATTTTTAAGTGCACTTTTTAAAGATCCTTTTTAAGTACTTGATTAATTCCAATAAATATAAGTCATGAAAGTTAAAATAAAATAGTTTCAATTACGTTTTATACTTTATAGATTTGATTAATTATTATATGTTATGAATTTAAAAATATTCAATCGTTCGACATTCCTTTTAACATGTTTAATTAAAGTAGTTTATACTGCAATACTATATCGCTTTTTGGCGCAGTAGTTTATCCATTTTATTTAAGAACTTTCAAGTCATCATATTACTATGAGAAATACTTTGCTGTTTCATATAAATATTTCGAATTCACTTTCAAATTCATTCCAAATTTTCATTTAATTAAAATTTAATTCAAAACGCATAAAACTTAAAACTTACTTACGTACTTTAAACCTCTCTATATCTATGTGCTAAAAGATCTCTCCACTATCCGAAAAGAAGACTATGCCGGAATACCGAAACGCAACCTAAACTTAAGTACAACTTAAACCGGTCCGATTTGACAGTTCGCCATACAATACTGTTAAAATTACGAGACTTAAGACGTGCTTAACTTTAATTTGCGTATGAGTGAGTTGGCCGTAAGTTCAAACTGCATAAGAATACTTTAAGGTACCCTATATTGCGTTCATAGATCGCTCTCACCTTAAAATTGGAACAAGATGGCATACGATATAGTAGTGAGATAATCAGTTTCATTACAGGGCTCGTGACTCGGGCGATGCACGCTCGGTAGGCGCATATTTATACGCTCAAACAGCATCAATCATTCTAATGAGCTACGGCTAGTAGGCAGATAGCAGGCCGCCGCGCCCGTGAGGGCATCGCGTGAGGAGTCTATAGTGATGCCTATTGCCTACATGTCGATGCTTCTATTTTCAGTGTAAAGATTATGCTTTGCTTGCTAAAACATATATGTATGAAAATATGTTAAGTACTTTGCGTCATGTACAATATCGCAAAGAAAAAGTTTATAACAACTGTTCAGTAAGGCTTAATTTAAAATTATTTCTATTTATGTCTTTTCATTTTATTGTGCTCTTAAAATAGGAAATAAGGGACTCTTGAGCAAGAAAAATCATTATACAGTAGGTAATATGAGTAACATTGGACTAACATTAGTTTATTATTATTTATTATTAGGTAAGTATGCTATATTCATAACTTTTGTGTAAAATGTGAATATATGAATCTTACAACCATTCTCTTTAAATTCGGAACATTTAACGGACTTCGACTTAACCTGAAAGTATTGATATTAAGAAAGAAATGTTATCGCATCGCAACCCTATTCCAACACAGTGATATCCGAGTAACAAGTTCAGCAATGGAGGAAAGAAAGCTGCCCGAAGCGTCCGGCGCTATTCACAAATTGGCACGAGCTAGGCACGCGTTCTCTTTTCACTTTAAAACGTTATATATATTCAAACCTCCTATTTAAAATCGACCATAACACATGCGCGATTAGGTAGTTTATTGAATAGCAAGCCCATCCTTATTCGTCATTCTTGCATGCCAAATGAGTCGCAAAGATTGAATGGCGTAGTGCAATGATACCACAGAGCCATTAGTAAAAGCAAAAAGGATGGAATTCTTTCGATTGTATCGTTTGTTGAAATTTTAACAGTTATATTGAATAGTGAAATCGCATTTTAACTCGACGAAGTTTAAGGAATACAAAAGATGATGTCGTCACAAAAGTGTATGAATTTATTCTTAATTATAAGAAAGTGAGTGCAGAATAAATCTATCGAAACTATCTTAATAAAATGTATCGTATAGTTATTTAATTCTTTATGTCTAAGTAAATAGAAAAGCTAATATAGTATAAAAAACACGGTCGGTTAAGAGCTGGCGTTTTTCTTATCATCAGCTCGTCTTCCCACTTCATCCTATAAAAAAAATCAAAATGTATTAGTAACGTTATAATAATATTGTTATCACTCATGCTACGCTTCCGTATAATTACGAGTGATCCTCTCGTGAGTTAGACCTTTGTGTACGTTCGGGAGACGTCAACATTCAATTAGGTGTAATCATCTCATCAAAAGGTGCCGCGGGCGGCAACTGAGGTGCCATCAAAACAGTGAGCCGAGTCCATTTTTCTATCACAATTACGGTACAGTCAACAAAACAATGATCATTTATTATTTATTTTTTATATATTTTCATAATGTATTTAATCAAGTTTAGATAGCGTTACTTAGCATGTTTTTCCTTATTGTATCGCTAACAAAAAACAGTTATTAAATCATTAACTGAACAAATAATTGAACTAGGAACAAAAAAGATCGAATTGGACTCAAGCAAGTAAGTTAAAATGTTTCTTGCATACTTATCTTCGATCACTTTGACACACAAGTTTGATTTACTTACAGTAGAGAAGATGAGAGTTTAATTCATTCTTTTATTCTTTTGATGCCCTAAACGTAATTAAAACATTAGTAAATTTAACCAAGACGCAAAATGCATTAACTTTCATATTATTTCAGCTTTCCAATGAACGTTAAGTAATTAAATCGTCTAGAATATTTATTTCTCATTAAATTTCCTGACACATCGTTATTTTAATTAGCTCGTGATGGTCAAGATTTATGCATGCCAAACGGTAGTAAACTCCACTTCCTTAAATGTTAATTAAATTTTTAAGGCAAAATTCATTACGGACCTCGACTTGATAATTATATCTACCCTATATTATATCTTCTGAACACGCTATATTATATTGGTTAATTCCCATAAAAGATTATAAGAATATACTCGTCTATCGATGTGTAGGTATGTCCAAATATTATATTAGTAGCTGTTAATATAGCCTTAACATACGCAGAATCAATGATACAAACCTATAGTGTTGCTTTTCATTAGTAAAATTATTTCCAGATAGTGCCCTCTACAACATCAGTAACTCACAGACTATACAACATTGGAGCAGATAAATCTTATAGAGACATTTTCTTCAGCGTGGCTTCATTACCCGTTCATATCACAGAAAGCATACTAATGCTTTGTTTTCCATAACACAAATTACACTCCATTCATTTCCCGGCGATACTTTTTGTGGACGTAATTATTGTAATCGTTCTATCACGATTACTATGTAAATTTATAATGGACTGATCATCGTCTTGTTATCGGCGACACCATTATTCCTAGAACGGTTTATCCCATCAATCTTGGATTTAAATGGTACAAGCAAAAGCTCTCAGGTTACGTTGGCCTGTAATGGACGATAAATTCTGTGTAACAATTAAGATGCATCTAGGGTTACGTACGTATAAAGATATAATAATTTTACGAGCCGATACGCTATTGATTTTATATGCCGCTTGATGGGAACGTAGATATGTATGAGTCTTACCACAATCGTTACTACCCGGTACGTACTATTTGAATTTGATATTGTTTTATGAATGAACTATTACTTATTATTATTACTTAAATGAACTGTATTTCGTATACAGTATAGATTCATTTCCAGAGCTAAATATTCTATTTAGAGGATACAACAAAAGTAATTCATTTTAAATTTTGAGAAAAAATAAAAAGCAAAAGCACTTAAGTGATTTATCGGAATGAAATCCGAACGGAATTTGTTCAATTAGCCCCTTTTCTTTAATCGCTGCAGATGACGGTCAGGTCCCATCAGAAATATGGCGCATATATATGGGCAATTTTTAACTTATCACGCTCCCGTCAGCTTCCGTAACATGGAGGATTATGCGTTTACTCTTTGCTTTAATGATGTCAAAAGGCTGAACATAACGCAATGTCCTTAAACGGCGTCCGAGCTTCGTTACTGTCGCCGCGTCCACTCTGACATCTCACTGCCGTCACACGTATTAACATCATCAGCCAACTTACCGAGAATAAAATATATCATCTCGTTAAAACATAAAGAATGGCCTCTGGAACTTAATCCGCGATCTCGCCGTCGAATCGTAACAGTGGTTTCGCGTAATAAGTAACTTCATGTGAATTGCCAAGAATTTATCGTAGATATAAAACTCTCGTACACCGGAATGAGTAACATACAATTCGGCGTGTCCTCACGGTACGCGGCAATAAAAGACGTTTTTTCATTACGATGGTAAGGATCGAGAGAGAGGGGTGACCTCGCGCCAACCTCCAGCCGAACGAAACAAAATTAATTTGTCCGTATTTAGAAGTAGAGCAGATTGAAAACGTGTTGGAGTATTTCAGAGATTTTGGCGTGACCACCGCGCAGATAATATGACGCCCGATATCCACTATGATTTAATATATTTTATCTTGATTTATAAGGCCGCTCTTTTGTAGATTATGTCGATCGTATGACCTCGGGCGAGACAGTGTCGAAAAAATTTTGCGTCGCATTAAGCAAGGATAATTCAAGTGTTTTATTCAATAATTAATTAGTTTTATTATATGCGAATACTAATTTAAATGTACTTATAATTAATGATTATTAAATATTAAAGAGTAATTTTTATTGTAACTAGCCCCGCGAAAAACGTGCTGTTTTTATAACTTTACAGCTATCCCAGATGGAGTCGAATCTAACAAAGGAATAACCTTAAAGTCGGTAAAGGTACTCTTCACTCAAGTTTTCAAACAAAAAACCATTGAAATAAAGGGAACTTAATATGCATTACAAAAAACACTACCAAAAAATACAAAATTAATAAGTGTAAGAAAAATTAAAAGTAAAGTATAAAAATTTAAGCGCATACAACAAATTAGACGTCTCAGAAGATCGTCATCATAATATATACCAAGAAATAACGTAATGGAGATGAATATCAAATAAACATTTTTCATTACAAACTTAATGCTTCAACGCAATTATACGTATTAAAACAAGATTATTCGCGAAATCAATTAACTTTCTGTAATTAAAAAGATAAGATTTAAGCAGAGGTTTATAGGTCAAGCTGACAAGACAAAGAAACTGGAACAAATAGTGTTGCATTACAGTAAAAAGGCCGAACGCACGCGCTACCCATTGAGTGGCGGCGCACACACGTCTGTCCGACCATACCTTATAATTAGAAGATATCAATTCGATGCGATACCGTGGCGGTTCCTTGCGAAACTCGTCCAGTTTCTAAGGGACCATATCAATTCCTACGCTGCAATAGAAAAGCGAACTACACATGTATTGAACTACAAAATTGGGTCTTATTTAAACGAACATAGAGCTGCAATTTCCGTATGCTCTAGATAAGTTACGCCATTTTGCGCTGACTCACAATGGTCACCTTTATCGAATTCTATCTCGAAAACTGTAGTTTCGCATTGCTAGATTGAGTACTCTGTGGCGTTTGGCGCAGAGTTGGTATTGGAAGCGTCGGCGTTACGACATGCAGCGTTTGTGCACGCCTCATGAATGAAGTATGAGTTAGAATCAGGATGCTGTAACCGTCCGGACGCGGGTCTAATTACCGCCGCCACTCAATATTGCAAAATGAACGAAGCCTATTCTAGTACCCTTCGGCTATTTTACCCGGTCTATTGTTACACAAAACGCATTTAACCGCTGAATGGTGTCTTATAATGACCTGGGTGTGCCAGTTCATGCTACCGATGTCGGCTAATGTGCAACACAATAAACAATATGACGCTTATCTCGATCGCGCCAAACAATTTCTAATTAATGTACAACACAGTTCCAATCAATAAATAGTTGTTATGAAAGTCAATTAATTGTGTGCTATGAGAACATGGGTTATGCAACCAGTTTGATAGGTGACAACTTGGAATGAATTTAAATTAGCGAAATCCATTTTGATGCTAGTTGTTCCAACATCAACTTTTCTAAGTGAAGTAATCTCGCTGAGTAACTTTTAATGAAATATGTTTAATAAATAATTAGATATTTCATATCACTTGCTTTAATCTATTTTCACCATAAATACCGTATCATGTCGCGTTTTGGACAATGTCGGCTTTCTTGATGTTATTTTATACGAAATATGAGTCAGTGATACCTATCATTTACATCTGTTCAATTTTATGCGCGATTCTAATATAAATTAGCATTGATTATGTTTATATCAATAGCGTTTTTTTTCTTTTAAGCTCGTAAAAATTAGTATGCGCTGAGGTAGCTTGATGATTATTTTAATAGATAATAAATATTCCCGAGGTTTATTAATAATCTTTCATTTGATTTTGTTCTGAATTCTATAAATCAATAATATTGAGCAATGCTTCAGAGTTTTTTTATGCGCTTATCTCGATAGTATGTATGGGATTTTTTTATAATGATAATATAAATGAGAAGTCTTAAGACTTTCTAATAGTACTATTATTATTACGAAACACGTACAAAACAACAGATCTCAGCTTGTATGACTTTAAATACTTATAATCAATTTCACTTTCTTATAGTTGTTTAGAAAAAGTTTTAAACCCTATGAAGCGTTTTGCTTCAAAACTAATGTTTAAACATACCTATGTAGTAAGCACTATATATCTATCGATTGGATAAGGAATTCAAAGTAAACCGAAGCAACCTAAATGTAAGAGCAATTGGCAGTATAATAAAATCTCATCATAGTGCACCTTTAATAAGTAAATAGTACAGCTCTTGTTGGTGTACGCAGTCCGAGTGTATGCAGTATGCAGTATCGCAGAAATGAACGGTTATTCCGCCGCTTCAAGTGATACAATAATGACAGGAAACAGACTCGCATAAAATTGATGTGGTATTGGTAATACCCGTAGAAGGTCAGCTCACTTCCTTTTTCCAACCTACTATTAGAAAAGATAATTATTCCTTTTCATTCATCTATTTCGACGACCTTTTGCGGGTTGACGCTTTTTCAATCGACAAGTACTTCTCATATCCAAATTATCCGCCGAAACCTCATCGGAAATAATAAATGTCAATTATAAGAATATTTTTATTTACAGTCAATTACTGATATGGTTATGTCTTAATCTGAGCAAATATAATTTCGTAAATTTGCCGAAATTATCAATCTGCTCAGCATACTATGAAATCCGACATGTTACATACAATTTTCGACCAAAAAACGTATCATTTTCTCAGAATTAAAATGATGATGTACGCAAATTGCTTAAGACAGTATGTAAAATTATAGGATTTCGTATCTCGTATCAATTTTATGGAATCACAAGTACTTCCATATTTGAACACAATTTTTTTCCAGTGAATTTTGGATGCCGTCGATACTTGACGTTAACTGGTCAACATTAAAATTAAGGCCATATCTAAATTATAAGCGAATATTAACAAATGAAAAATATCAATTTAGCTTTAAAAAACAAACGTTTACATATTTTGATATTTTTACGGCTTTTAAATTTTCAGATTTTATTAAAACACCTATTAATTAATAATTATTTTGCTAATGAATTTTTTAATATAATTGTTTGTGATTAGTGTACCTATGAGTTTAAAGATAATAAGTAGTGTAAGGAATAATTCCGTAAACGAATACTTCTATCATCTCTACAATATAATTATAACATTGTCAACACTCGTATCAAAATTCCACAAACAAGATAAGAATCACTTATCATGCGACACGCTGCTGCGTTGAAATTACTTATGGCTCTTTAATATCGACAGGCACAAAGAATAAAGAATACATTAACACATTTTGGTGCTTATTAAATCATGTAAAACGTGCGTTATAATAAATACTAGCGGCAATAATCAGCGACCGAGTATGGGCACTCACGGCCAGGGAGCGCGGACGGCGCACAACCACCAAAAACGTAATTTATAACTACATTTAAGCGAAAATCCAGCTGGACGACTTCGTCCAATATTAATATCGGCGTCAGCATCATTAAGAAATTCCTTTTATTGCGAGTTTAAATAAGTTCGTTCGATCGCCTTTAATATAAGGCTACCTTTCTCCGAGGTTTCGCAACGTCGCCCTTCTTTTAAAGCGGTTTACGTATGACCGAACGTGTAACAAAGAGAATTCTTATCAATTTAATGTAAATACTTTGTATAGATTATCGGACATCGTAATCGTTTAATCTGAACCGATGAATAATGTATTTCGGGTCGTTAGTCAACTCTACAATCTTTTATTTTGAAATATATGAACGATGGAACCAATGATTAAATTGTACCTGATGCAAGTTCTTTTAAAGAGTATTTCTTAAGATTTACTGTTTCTATCTAAACCTTGTTATAAAACTGCTTACTGATTGTCGCAGTAAAATCGACGTAAATTTATTTAAATTTCTCAACAACACAACATACAATTATACAGTTTTGAAATAACTTACATTAAATATAAAAATATGTTAATGATATTTAAAAATTTCAAACGAGATCACTTGATGGTACATTCGAAACATTGATGAAGCTCAGTAATGAATGCTACAAAAACTAGTTACTCTGACCGCTTAACGCCCTTGAATCTTAAATCAAAGTGACACCTTACGACATATTACTTCCACAAAATACTTCATCATACCCAATAAGAAACTCTCATAATTAATTACGTTTGAGAATCGCGTGCGGTGATGCAGAACTAACATAAATGTATCGTAACGTCGCAACACGCCACATAAAGCTCCGATCCGCATTGTTACGTAAAACGGTCGAAATTTTATGAAAATTAAACGTCAATTATTCGGTTCTCCTCACGACAAACAAGTGCAGCAACTCTAATAACCACGTCGGAAACGAAATCAGGCCGTATTATATAAGCGAATGAAATAAGTCAGTCACTACGCGGATGAAAAAGCTACAAGGTCCGATAGCGATATTTTTGTGCTTCGTACACCGTATTTATTTGCGAGAGGTCGTCGCTTTAAAGTTAAAAATTTGCGAGCTGAAGTAAAATCCTTGGCGCGCCATAATTAATTGAGGCCTCCCAAGTTAATAATTCGAGCAAATAAAAGTTTTTTAATGTTCTTCCCACAGCGCAGCGGCCGCGCGACTGTGATGCGAGCGATTCGCGGAATTTAAACCAATTTACTGTTTGTAAAACATCGCTACCGTTTTATATGCGTCTTAATGGTCCGAAATCTTAACAGCTATTCTCTAATTTATAAACCTACTGCTGGTGCGTGCTCCTTGTAAGGCTACAAATAAATAAAACAACAGGCAATCTAAGCCATAAACTTTTATGATAGAACTATTGAGCAACCTTTTTTTTAAAGTCTGAAACACACAAGAAACTTGAGGTTGTTTGCCTAAAATCCAAAAGCTGCCTCTATGTTGTTCGAAAATCGTGGTTGTGCATAATATGTTGTTAATGTAAATACTTTTAGCATATTACTCTGCCACCTTCTGAAGCCACAAAAATATTTCGACAAAATAATTATCTTTTAATATATGTATGACACTTGCTTCAGTCACCTACAGTGCTCCTTTCATATGGGAACAAAGATTAATTACTCGAAACTCATCGAATGGAGCTGTCATGTTAAGTCTGCTCAGTACAGTTTTTCTGCCGTACCTTTTAATCCTACATTTTGTAATAAATAAACTTAAAGTGTCTTACATGTCATCATCTACTTGAGACTTATTAAAACTAAATTACTTAATATAAAAGTTCGAGAGGCTGTTGAATTTATGTAATTGGTAAATGACAACTATTGTCACAGCAAAACAAATAATACGACTTGGAGTGCTTTAAGAAGTACCTACATCTTTTTAGCAGGATGGCAGCCAACTTCAGGGCGACGAAGACCACTTTCCATCTGGTGTTTCGCCTGCTCGTTTGCACCCTATATTATAAAAAAAGTATATTTCATATATCTCTCATTCTACATTGTCTCATGTTGACACTGTATATTATGATTTACGTAAATCTAAATTAACGCCAATAATTTAAAACCATATACTTCTCAAAAGCCGTAGGTATTGCAGACGAAATTGATGACACACCTAATTAAGGGGCAACCGTTACGAGCTCTTGGATTATAAAATGCACCGTGATGTTGATTGATATCACCTCAAAACACACTTGTATGAAGACTCAAGTTAATCCTCTCGGAGATATAAAATCAGACCGCGAAGGGATTAATATTGACATGCGAGAATTGACTTTAAATCTCGGTGATGTTGGCGATAAGTCAGCGGAATCGACAGATTTTGTATTTAATAACGAATTATCTTGACAAATTAATGTTTTACGAGCATATGTGCACGGCGGGCTTTTAAATATTATGTATGTAGTAAATATATGTCTAAAACGAAGTCAAACATTGTAAAATTAGTTGAATTTAATAAAAATACGGACTAACATTTTACACATTCTGTTCTTTTATTCAATGAATTTAATATGGAAATGATATTATGAGACGATTTTTCTTTCCGAACACAATTCAATTTTTTGGGTACCAGCAAAACGTATTTAATGTTTATGTAAAACCATATTTTACAATAAATATAATAGATATACAAGTTATTACCTTTTTTTACTTTAACTTTAAGATAAGCTAAATACTTAAAGCATTTTCAGTTATACATTTTCTTTGCCACAGGCATTGTCGACAACAAAGAGCGAAGGATATAAAGTGAACAGCACGTGAGTTGGCTAATCATAATAGTCTTTTGAAATGTGGTAATGTAATGCCCGTCACATTAGGCATGTCGAAGGAGAAAAGAATATAGGCAATTCATCTCGATTTGTCTGCGAGGTCACTAAAGGGTGCGCCTTCGTGACTTCCAATCGAACACGCGCGCAGACTAACGACTTTTGTAGAATTGTCCCTGATCCGACTCACTGTGGACAATGTTAGAGTTCTTAGTTTTATGTGGAGTCGTGTTAGCTTAATTAATTGTTTACGAGTATCGCGATCTGCTGTTTTGAAGCATTTCTTAACATATTCCATCTTAAAAGTCTAAACGTTTTATTCTTGTATGTTTCGTTACTACGATGAACTTTAAATTTTAATATCAATTTATAGTTTCTTTATATTAAATAACTATTATACTAATAAGTCTCTCCGATTCTGCTCTTGGTATATAAAATATAATTTAGGAAAGCAATACATTTATTGTTTATGTTTATAAACCAAACTTATGTAAGATAAAAAAAATATATATCCTGATAATACGAAGGAAAGTCTATTGCTTCGCGATTTATGGTCTATCTGTCAACAGAGCAGACGACTCTTATGCAAAATAACTTACATATTTCCGTGATATACCACCCAAGACAAATCCATCCAATCTAGCAATAGAATATCAACTTTATTTCAGGCACTTAAGACTTCATTTTGTATTAACAAAACGACAAAGAAAATAATAACATGATTTAGAGGTCCATTTCTGTCAAGTACAGTCGATTTTGTGAATCTATACCTACATGTTTGCAAATAGGTTTATTGGTTACCCGACTAATAAAATTGTCTGATTAAGTAGCATTGCGGTAAGCAAATTTTATTGACATTAAACTGTCACACGGGATAGGTAAATATCGGGTTTTAAAAACATTGAACGAAATACCTTCAATTATTCTTATGAATTTCGTTTCAACTATCTTAAAATAATTTATCGGTTGTCAGTTAATTAAGAAGGTATTTATGGATTGCTCAATCTTAATATTTGACCTGCATATGACACCTTTATATATTGATTGGTATTTTTGTTAACCAATAATGAACATAATTTAATAACACAAAGTTAATTAAATAAAAAGGGCAAAGTTAAAAAAAATGTATGTATAAGTAGCGTCACGAATCTTTAGCGCTGAACAAAAGCTGCGCAGAAGTCAAAAATAAGGTATCGAGGGGACGACAAGGCGCGCGGGGTGCGTGATCGTCGGGTGCGCCAGCGTTGATTGGTTCCCCAGTCGTGTTGTCTTTCTCGCACCAATACGTCAATTACAAGCGCGATTCTACTTATGCGCAGCTATTCTCGTCCAGCGCTAAACATCCGTGACGCGACCTACACCTATATAAAAGTATCATTATCTTACCAAATTATTCTTCATAGCCAATAAAAAGCATATTTCGATTCCCTTTACAAAAGCCCCCCAATATACAACATCTATAAAAACTGTCTTCTAACTAACCTTACGTTCACAAAAGTCTTTCAAGCGCAATTATAGGTATGCTTTTTGTTTCGTTTAAAACTTATGACTTAATTTTATCATTGGGATTGTGCAAGTCACATCAATCGGGAGCCGTCGCCAAGGTCTGAGCATTCGTGCGAGAAGCTACGTGCATCGCTTGAACCAAATACGAGCCAATCTGAATCAGGTCGCCAATGGGCAAAGGGTTACATAAACCTAAATAGGCTCGATATCACGCAATTACATTTTTTAAACGCGAATAGAATTTTTCATAACCACTTATGTAATCGGTTGAGACATTTTAACTGTTCTATTGTATATAACTATGCCTGTTATATATTCTGATCTGGCTGTTTACAGAAATTGAGCACAAAAAATAGAATAAAAAAGATTAAAATTTTTAGACACTGACGGTTAACATTCATAATTATTAAATCAATATTAAGCGTCTATTCTAACAATAGACGAATTGTTCAGGTACTTTAATTAACTTAAGCTATCAATTCGATTAAAGGTTTATGTAGTTCTTAATAAAAACACAGTTTACGGTAACAAAGCAAATGTTTAATCATCAATAATTATGTTATTATGTTGACTCGTATTGTGTAATCAATTTGTGATTATGAGTTATTAAGGACGAGTCCTCGACCCAATTGCGGGAACGTTTTGTGTTTATTTTGGGTTAAATGACTAGGTAAACGAGAAATATGCGATATACAGTAATTTGTAAATAACATATTCTTGTACTATTCCTCTTCTATCTTCTAATACATATTATTATTACTATTTAACAAAAGCATGAAAACATTTCCAAATACAATTTTTATAAACTTAAAACTTCATAATACAAAATAGATCGAATTCAAAGAGCATATAATGCAAAACTTTCGCGGAGCAAGACACAAAAAATATCACATCTTAAATCTTTGGAAATTTCCTTGATTGTTGTATTTTATTGGTGTACTTGTGTAAAATTACAGAGTCATATTACTCAGAAGTTATTTTGTGCACTGACCACAAGGTCGCGCGGGCCAATGCAATCGTTTATTATAAATACCTACATACAACTCATAAGATTCAACATCACTTGTAATATCTCTTAAGATATTTTAACGTAGTCACTCAACATTTTTGTCTCAACTCAACGCATGATTTCTCTAGGCCAAACCTAAAATTACAGCCTTTGTACGAGACAGATGGCAAAACAAGCCAATTGATAGCCAATAACCATCAATCAAATAAGAAAATAAGCGTAGCTCTGAGCGTTTTATCAAATATTCCATCTGTTATTACACGATTATCGCACACGTAAATGTACACGTATCATTGTCTCAATACATCAAATACAACAACGACATTAATGGGAAACGCCTCAAATATCTTTATTAAAATAAAACTCTTATGATATATATTCGTAAAGCTGATCCAGTTTTTGTTCCTATATCTTTCGGGTTTAATGGTATACTCACAAAAACTATGGCTTTCTATAAGTAATAAGTATATCGGAAAGTTTTGCAAAATTCTCACAAATAAATAAATTTCTCACAGATAAATAAATCGAATTCTTGTTTTGCCTCATAATATTGCCACATTTTAATACTAACAACTAATGTTTTAACGTCTTAATTATCTCCAAATAAGGTTGACACTTTTATTTTCCGTGATATAGTTTTTGTGTGACAGAAGATTAACCTTGAAAAATACGGAAGACTTAGAGAATATATTTGGCGGCACTTACAATTTAACGAACACCCACAGATAAATAAAAATATCTTTACACTGTCATTATACGTGCATATAAAACAACGATAATATACTTTGCCCACTAGCTGTCTATATTAGAAAGCAGACTTAAAAAATATATACTTATATTAATTACATTATTATTTTGTGATAAGAAAAACGTTCGAAATTTGAAAATATAATTCAGAGATAAAAATGGCTATTTGTGTTAGTTTTTAACAATTACAATTTATTATCTGGATTCTTACTGCCTTGTCAAGTTGCGGACTGCGGTACATATTAGAATTGGTACCATCACCTACCAGTCACTAGTATAAGTGCGAAAAAAATTCAATTTCACGCAGCATAAACTTCGTGATCGCTTTTTGCCTGTTATGATGACAAATGCCGATTTCCTACTCTGTAAAGCTAATTGTGCGAAGGCATTGTATCGCGCTTAGTTCATCGTTTTTGCTATTTCTCATATCAATTCGGTCACCTTGCACTTTCGATTTCGTATTATGCGTGTTGAATATCCATTGATTGATCGTAATATGAATTGAAACGCTTTCAACTCTTGTTCTCTATTACGTTATTTAGTGATACGTTTATTTTTAATAGTTCCAATAAATGCTCATACTTCATGGTCTATATGATTTCAGAGACTAATTATGAAAAAATATAATATTGTAGAATAATCGACCTATGTGACAAAAGGAGTTATTGTCTCTATAAAAATATTAAGTGGATAATAATAATAATGTCATGGTCAACCTTCGAAATAAAAAAAAAAGTAAAAGGAGCAGAAACCATAAAGATACAGAAGCCTTTACACAAACCGCAGACTTTTTGCCGATGGTGCGGGTGACATGCCAGCAATAATTAATTCATTGCGACCGCCCACGTCCTTGGCGAGGAAACCTTACCACCACAACTCACTAATTACTTTCAACGACCTTCTGACTCTCGAAACAAGCTATTTCAATCGTTTGTAATCATTTATAATAAAAAGTTAATTGCGATTATAAAGCTAGTTACTACCATTCGCTGGACGTCACCGACGCGGACATTTAGAATAGAATCTTGATTTTTTACATCACAAATCTGGTTTATTATAAGTATCACCGCGCTGATTACTTAAACCTATTTGCAAAGCCGTTGATTCATAATAATTATTAATACAACTATTACCTAGATAAATTAGATACAAGCGTTATATGTTTAATAACTGACAATGTGAACACATTTTATTAATCATACCACGCTCATCGAATCATAGCTTTACGATCATCACGATACGCTTCTCCAGAAGACGGCAGAGCGAGTCAAATTTTAATTATTACGTCCAAGATAATCACCGGTACGTTATTTAACTTTAATAAATTTGTCACAGAATTACAGATAGCACAGGAATGGGAATCGCGGACAATGAGCCGATGCTGAATTATTACGCTGATAGGCCATTAGTCTCTCGAAGCTACAGAATAATGGCTCTGGGCCTGATAATATCTCTTTAGCTGGAAATGACGCGTACTCTATTGATACACGTTAATTGTTACGCGCTTTTTGATTTTATCGATAGCATTCAGATTAGAGATATCGGCTCTTCCTTCGGTCTGTGCAGCCTACTATGACTGCAATTTCACTATGCGCTTTAAAATA
This sequence comes from Eurema hecabe, assembly GCA_026213755.1. Lineage (NCBI taxonomy): Eukaryota > Metazoa > Arthropoda > Insecta > Lepidoptera > Pieridae > Terias > Terias hecabe. The sequence goes on along the minus strand of JADANM010005346.1, from coordinate 5,347,643 downwards.
CCTAAACATTTCTGACTTTATATATTCATAGCGCATTAGCACTTTCATCAATCAACATATGGTCCGAAAAAGATGACGGTACATTTTGCAGCTAGTGTATTAATTATTCATGATGTGTTTAAGTATTTAAACATTGACTCCCAACTTCGTGCATCGAATCTGCAGCTGATAAATTACGAACACGCGCGCCGGGGGCGAACGCTAGGAATGAAAAGTTTAAAGAGTAATCTATCAATGTGTAACATGAGATAAATGTCAAGGACTCCCCGGTGACCCCTGTTACCGTTTTGTTTGGGCCACATTAATTATCACTCGGTCATTATCTCAAATCTTACATGCGATGTGGTGTTGGTTTAAAACGGTAGACGTAAATTAAATTTTATTGTTATATTTCTATTTTATATTGCGGACAAAATAAACTTTTCATCGTTTAGGACCTGCGTAAATTGACAAAAAATGCAAATAATTTGAATTGAAATAGCACATAATCACATAATCGTCTGTATCTATTTTGGCCGACATTTTCTTTGGATCGAGTCAGATTCTTAATTACGTAGTAACGCGTATAAATCATCGATAGGTATGTAGCGTAGGCGCAACATCTCATGTCTTAATTAAACCATCGGTTCTTACTCTAATTAATTAATTAAGACGCTGTAATCGAACATGTAATTGAGAGTAGTTAGTTCTCGGCAAAGGTCAAAGGTATACAGTTTGGAACAGAGGAATTTCAAACTGAATTAATTCGCCGAGTCGTGCTTAAATTTTGAGAATTGATTTATTTGCCTTTTGTCAGTCTATTTACAAACGCTGTAACTTGTGGGTACATTTTATTCAGAAAAGTGTTATGATTAATAATTTGTGGAGATCTAGCAATTGAACTATGTTCATATCAAGTTAACGCCTATATTTTACCAAATTATATCTAAAGAATAAAATAATCATACTCAGAAAGCTTACAATTTTATGGACGAAACTGGACTGGTGTTACAAAACAATCTGTCGTTACACGATCTAGTAGCACCATGTCGGTAAATTATTGTCTAACCACAAAACTCATTTCGTTCTGTAAACATGTAATGTGAAATTTTTGATTGTTACAAAACAATTTCTGCGCAATTCAGATTTCAGAGCTTGCTATAGTCATTTTCAATCGAATACCGCAGGATGTATATTTTGTAACTCACCATTCAATCTGTTAGTCAATACTCATAATAGAGCGTTGTAGATTGATAGTCGATAATATTGTTATATTCATTTTATTTTTTCTTTTATTACTGCCAAACCTAATACCTACATCAGAATAAAATTCGGTACTTAATCTTAATAAAAATTGTGCTTATAACTATAACATATAAGGCCAGGGGTTCTTATAGAAATTAAACAGCTTACATTTCTTATATGTATATTCAATATAAATACTTTCCAACTTCCGTAATAATAGTGCCAACAATACCAACTGAATTCCAACATATCTTTACAATAACTGTTTTACTTACGTAAATAAAGTAGATCAATCCACAATATTCACACCTTTACAAATCTCCAAAATGTAACCGTTCCGTCTTAGCGTACCGATGTGATTGCCCGGCGCCTACGGGCTTAGTTTTTTAAGCAAAAATATAACCGATCAACTACCTTCATGTAATAATGTAATGGTGTGAATATAGCAACTAGTCAAACCAACTTCCGTTTAAATATAATCACCGCAGATAATGCAAAATACAAATATTATAATATATAAATTGGAAAAATATAGTTATGATCTATTAATAAACCTTACAAACAGCTTTCGTGAAAATGTAATGAAATTCGAAAATTGAATCTGTTGAAGTTCGTAGTATAAACCTATTTCAATGTTGAATCTAGCTGGTATTTGACAAGGGCTGCTCTCGTCAGGTGTGGCCGGCGTGAGTCACAGCGCCTGCGCGAACCGAATTCCATAGATAACCGACAACTCCTTTATTCTCTCTGCTATATCGAGCATTAGTATAATTCACGATGCCCTTTACGACTGCGGTCACTAGATGTTGTCTATGCTTTGCGCTCAGACTCTATTTGATGGTCATTATTTCAAATACGATTATTGACTTCAATTTAGAACACAATGACTGCTGTTAATTTTGCTTGTAGCTTTAATGACATTAATTAAATATTGATTTTGAATTAATTTATAAGTATAGGTACAATTTTGCTGGCATAATTAAATGCGAAATATATTGTAGTAGACATGCTATTTTCAAAGGTTAAAGTTTATTAAGACCCTTAGTATACCTTAGGCTTTCGACTTTCGGCGTTTCAAAAAGCAAGTAATAAATTACGTATGAGTGGATTTCCGTGGCGATTAATTTGCTTTAATGTATGAGAGGATTGACTGATAATAACACTTTTTAAAAACGCCTTTCATAATTGCAAGGTGAGTGTAGTATATAAGTAACTAATTTCTTTATTTGTTACTTCATTGTATTGTTAATTAACATTAGACAATTAAACTACACCCATATGCGGCATTGCTTTTGTGAAAATAAATAGAAAGTGTATATTTCATTTAATGATGTAAGTAGTATTTAAGTGCAGTGAAAATATTTAAAGACATACAAAAGTTACATAAGATCCAAAATAAGTTAGAAACTTCATATAAAACGTCACCAATTTTAAGTTATCGACAAAACTCGTAAACAACACTCAAATTGCTCGTGTTAACTTCAAAACATGTCATATAACAGTAGTTGGAAATTAATACTTAATACTAATGGAATAAAATATCGTCGCCATTAATCATCTGGTCCAATTTGGCTACAGCCGGCGAATGTAATGAAATGCATTTATTTCATACGCGCCTCTTATATTTATTGTCCTTAATATATCTTTGCTAATTGGTCATCGTAAATGTACTTTCACGTGGACGACACGAAGTCGAAATATTATTAATACATTTATAAGTTAGGGCTATAAAAGTTATAAGGATCAGATTAAGTGGTATTACCGTTTAATTATGTGGTATAAGAGACCAATTTATCTAGCCAAGAAGTCTTTGGAACACAGACCCTACTCCCTTAGGGGAGTCCCTCGTCCTCGTCCCCTAGGATCTCCGTAATTTTTTCTATTATGACATAACCATTTTAGACGGTACAGACATAAGGCTGAAATGAGCCGGCTCGCCCGGAGTGATACATATGACTCTCGAACAGAAAACCAGCTTCAAGCAATGGCATCTAATAAGAAATGTCATTGTGAAGTGGGAGCACCCCATGTTTACTTTCCTGCCCCTCCAAACTCTTTCTGTAAATAAGACTTGTGGGGGTTTAAAAGAGGTGAGGTGTGTATGGCATATGAAAAGACTCCGTAACTTTAAACTCACTCTTCTGTCTGAGATAGTTTCTTTCAGATAGTATTTACTGGTGTCAGAATGAGTACAAAAAAGTACTTTGCATCTACAATGATCTCCCAATTTGAAATAATGTAGTACAATCATAAAATTTCAATTATAATATTTAATAACGAAAACAGATCAAAGTTGAAATACAAATTAGAGTATGAAACGCTAATTGTATCCATTAGCCGGAACTTTAATCTAAACAACACCATCTTGGTCGTCGTAGATATGAGAAACATTTCAATTTATATTACTTTCTGCCCGTATTCGTTGATCCGACGTAACATAAACTCTTAATTAACCTCAAATAAATGAAATGTATTGCGAAAATAAATTTACTGGAGGTGCACAGTCATTGCGAAGTAATTTAAATCGTCTGTCTTTGTCGGGACACTGAGATCCCTATCAAGTATTACGTAAAATTTGATCGTGCATTACATTTGAGTTCGTGTTTGTTATGCTGTCACAATGTGCTTACTTCAAAAGAATAAATGAAAGTGTAATATAGATAAAATTGATCAGAATAATCATCCAAAGCCACTCTTACAAAAAACCGTTACATAGCATATGAACTGTCAATGCCGTTGACACATCACAATTAATAAAAATAATTATAAGAAGCTAACACAGTACATTACAATGTCATTTTATGAAGTTGTTTTTAAAATGTTAAATAAGCCAGTCTTTAACATACCACCAAGAAATGTACCTATTTGCTAATAACCTTCATACCACATAAAAACCCTTATTACAAATAAACGAACTATTTTATAAGAAACGATTTTATTTACCACAACAATACTGTCGGCACAGTAATAAGATTTGATACAAAATTTACAACGCAATCTAATTTACCTTTAATATAAATTAAATAATATTCAATTAAGTTCCGCATTTATTATTACCTTGAACATGGCTTTCGTGTCAGCTTAACGTATCATTGTTTTAAAACAATTTATTATTTATGTCAATAATATTTTCATTTCTGTCGATACCGTTCAGCCGATATAGATATTGTAAGAGGATTAGTTAAATGGTTTATGTCCTTATTATCTAATTGCAATCACCACAATACCACAGGAAAATATGCAATAAATATTGACTTGGTATGCGTAGTTTGTGGTCGTCAAATTAATTAGATCGTATACTGGCAACATCATGCATTCGTAGTTAACAGTAATTTTATCTGTGGTACAGATTAAATAGCTCCCTACATCCATAGTAAAACTATTTCGCCGTGTAGAGGAAACAGTTCAACGAATGCATAATTCTATTACGATCATTTTATCACTGACAAAGTCGCAAATTACTTTTATTTAAGTCCAAATATCGTACTTGGCATTAAAAAATCAATTTTATTTATCCTTGACACTTCACAAATTCGGGCACGTGCGATGGTCTACAAATTGAGGTTACTCTAATTCATCTCATTATTATTATCTACCTACTCGGTTTTTACATATATTTTCACTTTCAAAAAACGAGTGAATACAGATAAAGAGTTGTTTATAAATTCGCTTTTGTAATTTTTTATCTTCATTATATTTAAAATAATAATCATTTTTTAAACACTAATAGGTGATTTTTCTCTTTGTTTGCATTGAGATACAAAACTTAAGTGGTAACAGTTACACTGAAAGTCTAAACAATTCCTTACTAGCTATAATTATTAGCAGGATCCGACTTAAATCATAATGGAATGTTCTGGATGATTAACTTACTCTTAATCCAATTACTTTTGTTAGTATAATTATGAAAATATCGCAATTATTCAAGGGATCACCCGGAATATTCTATTATGGTAATAATTGCTAAATCAGAAGTTCATTATCATCATAACATATAAAGTTGCCGTATAATTATAATTCTTCAAAAATTTGATTTAAGTACCTAATTCATTGTAAAGTCGTCTATAAAGTAACATTATATTATTGTGCTTTCAAAGTTCAAGGATCACGTAGTATAAACTTACTGAAATTAATTAAGGGTTAGTAGGATTACGATTAATATACACGAACCCTGATTCGCCTATGGACAAATGGATGAAATATATAATTTAAAACTTCGATTAGTATAATTAAATAGTTTTCAAACTCCCAATCTTATTTTTAGACAAAGGGATATCCGTCTGTCAAAAAACTTAAATGATAAACAATTTAAATTTGAAATTCAGTTTAAAATATGTCTTACCATACAATATAAAATAGTGTTACTTCATCACAAATCCCCGTGATATGTCCTTATAAAGGCTTCATATGAATTCACTTCACAAAAACTCAAAATAAAATAAGAACAACGTAGCTGTGTTCATACCCCATAAACTTTGCTCAACCACGATTGCAATATTATATTATCTCAGACAAGCCTTATCGATGCTTTAAACAACGTTCCAATCAATTTTCGTGCCACAATTTCTTATTTGCGCTTCCCGAATTCAATTTTTCACGCTTCATTTTTATGAGACGTATCGTGTTTACATTGTGAAGTTATGTTTATTACATCGCTATAGCTGGCAGCCGTAATTCTGAAGATAAAGTTAACTTTTTTTTTATTATTTTAAGCCTGTTAATGCAGTATAGGCAACTTAAAAACCACGCGTGGAGGTTGGTTGTAATTTTTTTTAATTATAAACATTTTTGTTGTTTATGTTTAATGTCACGTCAAATTAAACTCTAAAGCTACTAGTTATTTTGTAGCGACGTTTATTTTTTAATTTAGTACGCAACTTTAATACATATTATATACTTGCCAGTTTTGAAAAATAAAAAATAATAATATGGATAATTAAAAATCCATTTTTTATATCTCGTCTGTATGCACTCTCAAAAGTGTCAGAATTAAGCATTTAACACCTGCATTAAACAATGTGTATATATTTTCGCAGTAGACATTATTACATACTTAGTATTACCTAGCATAGTAAAACACATATAAAGAATTATCAGGAACTTTCATATCATTGAAATAGATACATAAATGTATGAGAAAGAGAATAAAAGTCGAGTAACGGTCAAGATAGGGCGCCGACGTGCCCGCGAATATCTCACGCCATCCTTGTCGCCAATCGCATCTTCAGGTTACTATGTCGGACAGTGTCGTGGCTTTCTTTGTTTTTGTTTTTTTTTAATCGGTGTTGTGATTGTGGCTATTCTTACGGTATTAATTATATTAAATGTAACGCAATTAATCTGGAGAACGTAGGTATGTGGCAAAGAATACAATATTTAATATTTTTGTATATCGAAACATATTTTATAGAAAGAGAATCACAAAATAATAAAGTATTTCGTAACTTTTGAGTCCTTACCGCGAGCTATTAAGTTTCCCTTAATAAAGTAATAAATTATATATCGTTTGAACAAAACCAGCTATTTTCACATTAATTATGCAATACATCAAAAATGTTTGCTTAAAAGGATTTTAATTAAAGCGCATTTTAGTGAAATAAAGTGTAAAGACGCCGCCACTTAACGAGGCTAATCAAGGGCGGTAGCTCAATCAAATGACACTCATAAATCTTCAAAAACCAGAAGATTCAATTACATGGCTACCGGAAGGCAAGAAGAGTGGCAATAACAAATTGTCCAGATAAATAAAGCCTTTTTAATGTTCAGAAGAAGCAGCGACCCGTTTTACTTATCAGCTCTTGTCGGGACGTTTTTTTAATAAATCGGACACTTAAGATGTTAGGCGGTGTTCATAAAACGAAAATATCTTATAATGTGACTCAAATTAGGTTTACACTAAAAGTCTAGCGTGATTCCGTCGAAGATTTATTGATCTCTTGTTAGTAACACATACATTAATTATACATCTTGCCGTTATGCATTAAGTTTTAGCGATAGATAGTCATAACAAAACGTAACGTTTATTCCACTTGATACCTAATGTAACTAAATCAGTATTATACCAGATAGTTAAGTTTCTCTCGACAGGAAAAGTAGGTATTAAAAATGTCATTCAAACGTATGCACTAGAGAAAGCTTCATCTCTATATAAGGTTTTATTTTTATTAATTTGATAATCACGTGCATTGAATATAATTTACTAGCGAGGTTGCCTTTGAAATCTAACGTTATCTGTTGAACTCGACAACTCGTATGTCGCATGCCGACACGGCCGCGGCGTCAGACTTTACTCTGTAGAACCTCTTATCTGCGTCACTATTTTGCACTTAACCGAAAATCAAAATTACACCTTCCCACTATTAACGTACAGTCCATTTTTGATTATAACTAATTAACGAAGATTTAACGGTCAGCATCGAGATAGACTTTGACTGTAATCGATGAAACGTGCTCTTAGTGCATACGTAAGATTAATAACGTGGAAAGGTCAGTATAAGCAGAATTGTATGCAGGTGATATAGGAAGCATTAGAATTTATATATGTATACTCCTAACGCAAACTTGTACTGGGAAAAACTAAAAGAAATCATTATTATTTAATCTTCTCATTTAATTTTTACCTATTTTTTTAAGAAGTAACTTTATACGAGGAAATCAGGTTTGCAATAAACATTGCTCTCCAAATTCTGGCAGGCATCACTTTATACGCAATAGCCTGCTAATTCAATCCTCATATGTAATATACATAAATATATTTAGAGTATGAAAAAATAAATATATTAAAATAAATGTTATGACAAAATCATTAACATTAAGAGTACGTCATATTGCTACGATAGTACCTACATTATATTATATCTGTTTATTTCAAAACAAAGGGTATGCTACAACAACTGGTATATTATATGTACTAAAGACTGGTCGGGTTTTTTACATAAAATTCACATCAGTTACGACACTTATCATTTAAAAACAAGATGACTTTGTGTATATTGAATTATTATTATTATTATAAATTTTACAATTTAAGCTATTTATTGCAGCGCTGGTATTTATCTCGGTAGATGACCTATTCAGTTACCTAAATGCCAGTTGTAAAAAGAACATCAATTTCGGCTTCTTTGAACCATCATTTGTTATAATTACTAGAAACGCATATGTAAACTAGATATCCATTAAAAATAATATAAATAGTATTTGAATGTCACATCCAATTTAAGCTTTATTTCCCTGATTTATTTATTAACGTATTTGTTGGATCGTTTTAATATTATATCTAGTTAAACTATTTTAATGTAATGCCTTCATCTTGATAGAAGGTGGTTTAGTGAGTTCTATGTGTGAACACACAAATGCGTACGCAAATACGCATGTGTTACTTGCAAATACCCATGATCCGTTTATTTTAGACTCCAATGTCTCGTACTCGTAGTTGCCGAATGGCTGGATTAGATCCAACAGTATTGGAAAATTCTGTATTGAATTAAATTGGTGCGACAGACTTTTTTCCACTTATAATGTCAAAATAATTTACTGTCCTGTGATAACGGCACATAGAAAAGATTACACGTTTTCGAGTGCAGATTAGTTCGTTAAACGGTACGTCAATGACAACAGTGTGCTTCTAATTCGACGTTCCTCCGTATGAACAATATGTGTAGTAAAATAATATTAGTTTCCGTTTTAAGTCTCGGCGCTCTCCTATCTTTTGGTAAGATAATCTTTTATAAAGAGATAATAATATAAGTACATAAATTTATCAAATAGCCCACAGCTTAGTAGAAACTCGGAATGTTTGTCAATGGTTACGCCATCGATTGTTTGTAAAACAATACGATTACATCACGGTATTTTATGCCTATTTGTTGTTATGAATGAATCCGATTCGGTGTCCGGTTCCCGCCCGACGCTACTAGTTACTACACAATAGATCCCAGGCTCATCTCGCATCGCAACTACTTTAATAAATATTTATTCAAACCACTGTTGACAATCGTATTTACATTGTCATAATATCAGAGTACTTTGTGTCGACACTGCGTCGCGCGTGGGTTTCTTTTATGTTAATCATCACTTGGTTTAAATTTAGGTTAGTATGGCTGTAGATAAGCGATGATATCGTTATAGAAGATATGTACGACAATAGTTTTTTCAATGCGAATATGAAGGTACGACACGTACGCGAGATAGAGTCACAAGACTTTCGTTTTACATTTACATTTTGATATGAAAAATATTCTAGTGTACATGGGAAAAACTCAAGTTATATTCCATAAAATTATCAATACCACTGATAAGATCTTGATGATAAAATGTTTATTAATATTATTCCACTATCTATGCCCTTTAAATCAATGCGTTGTGATAAGACGTAGTTGATCTACGTTTTCTAGAACAACAAAAACAAGCAAATACATTTACTACTTAGTCATACAAATAATAGTCATAAAATTATAAAGTACCCACTTACCTGAATATTTTATTAATTTACTTATCATATAACATTTATCTATTACAAGCGGAGCTCTATGGACTATGACTCGCGTGAAACTAGGTCCCCTTTTTTATATTTTCAGTTATTTTGCTAATCGATGGAAATGTATCTTATAAAGAGAAACGTTAGGTTTATAATAATTTAAATAAAAAAAATATTTATTTTCACAAATAGGTATTTAACTAGCAAGAAACCAATTGAAAACGTCATGAATCATACAAACTGTTATAAACTGTCGCACTTGCCCGCATACCAAAACGTGAACGAATTCTCGCTTCAATAATTATGGTGCATGCAGCGTTTCGAAGTTCGAATTGATGATCGGTAAAATGGCGCGAAATGCGAGAAAATCACATAAGATTGCAGTGTTTAAAACCAACGTGAACTGCGAGCCAGAGTGGTCATTACACGTATGTCGATCAGTTACGGCCAAGAGGCAGCTACTTAATGCTACCATAATGTCATAGGTTCAGGTCGTGTGTAGCTAATCTGCCATTTTATTACCTAGCTAGATTAAAATTGATTTACCCTTTAACGTCGCTTGCACTACTATTTGAAGATCATAACGTGATAATATTTCGAAGAGACTAGCCCATATACTCGTAAATGTTGCAATACTATTTTCACAAGTTAAACATGATACCTACATGAATCAAATCTAAAGAAAATAAACTGTATAACAAGTAATTATTATTAAAAAAACAAAATACCCGACTGCACACTAAAAAAAGAGTAATTATGTCTTTATCCCGTGGGACTTTTAGGATAAAATGTATCCTATGACACTCCCGTAATCAAGACAAATCTAACGATACCTCATACATCAAAATCCATCAAGCCGTTTAGGCTACAGGAGGTCACAAAGGAACAGACATACATACTTACATACACTCGAAAAACATTACCCTCTTTGGCAGTCGGGTAAAAATAATAGCACTATGGATTTAAACCTGATAGATTTGAAATTTCAATAATAATGTATATTATTTGTTACAGTAAAATCAGAATACTGCTTCCATCAGCGCTGCCTAGCGTGCCACCCTCAGGAAACGTTATGGCCAGGTAGCTCGCAAGAATGTACACCATCTAACTGGGTCACCGCCCAGTGGCTTCACAACTTGGGGCACCCACCGCCTTCCACCGAATCCAAGATTAATATCGAAATGAGATGTTTAAAAATGGTGGCTACCCCTGATGACAAATCATGTAAGTACCTACACAAGTAGTGTCTCCGTATTCCTTACTTACAAATAATATAGCTTTGTGTAGCTTTAAATATTTTTTAATTTCACAATTCAGTAGATACAAAGCTTACTTTCCTCCTTAATGTATAAACCTCTTTATAATATTAGTTCTAACAGATAAAGGATTGACGTAGGCAAATACCTAGAGCATAGAAATAAATAAATAAAAAAAATATTTTTTTCAGTTGGCAACACGGTAGACGTGATACGAGGTTGTGTGCCGAGGGTACAAGTAGACTCTGTCTGTCTCGGTCTAGTTGCAGTTGAACGAGCGAGAGGCCACAGCGACGCCCGATGCTTTATTTGCAATGGAAACGACTGCAATTCAGCCACTAACACACAAGCGTCCCTAGTTTCTATAACACTCATTACATTATACTATGTATTAAGGTGAACGGTTTAGATGACTTTTCTAGAATTCTATTGAATACCAATACAAGTATTTTTGGCAAAGTTCACGAGATTATTATATTTTAAGTAGGTACCTAGCATATCTCAAGTTAGACTACGATGCAAATTGCTCCCACCCAATAACTAAACTGTATGAGCCCTTTCTATAAACGTCTTAGACGGTAAACTATATTTAAAAAATACAGGACTTAATTAATAATGTTACATAGTTATCGTAACGTTTTAGTTTGAACGTGGATTTGAAAAATCCTGATCGCTCACAATATGTTAACTGCTTTGTCACGAAGCGACGATATGTTCAACGGTTAAATATTTAAACAGATATGTATGTGCTTATGAATTGCTCTTTTTGCCCTCCTACACAAATATTATTACTTCGTACTTAAGTCATCTCCCATATAAGTCTAATCTCATCACCTACACGTATGTCAAATAATTGTTGATACGAAAGGTCACTAATAGGATATTTTTCTAACCATTGTATCACGCCTTCAAGAAAGTTTGTTAAAATATAACATGTGTCGTAGTCTAAAAGTACTTTTACCAAATTAAGTTAATTTACTAATCATAAAAATTAGATTTTAAAGTATGTAAATTAATTTTAATTATAGTTAAGAAAATAAACAACAATCTTTACGGTATGTTAAGGTTTTATTTCTTTTAGATATAAAATTATAAAAGTGCACAAGATATATTAGAACTTATCATAGTATGTAAGCACCGTGAAACATTAATATTAAATCCCTGTTTTAACTTATACACAACCGGGATGAAGGAAATCGTTTTGAAAGACTAGTATTAAATAATAATAGGATAAATGCACGTCTGATAATCCTAGCAACATTAGATATAGAATAATTGTCTATAGTATTTTTTTTGATATTACAATATTAATAAAGAAGTAAATAGAGTATTTGAAACGATTGCCATTATATCTTTAAATTATAGGTAATGTAAAAAAAACATAATAAAAGTACTTGATATCTTGATATGTATGTTTACGTTATATGAACAATGAATTATATAAATTGTAAATAGATGTACAATATTCATCACAGATAAATTGGTAATAGATTCATTTTAAAGTACCATCCGAGATTTAAGTCGAGTCGAGTTCGAGACAGGAGTTAACGTTAACATTTTTATTCAATTCCTATCTATTTATGAGATAAACTTAAAAATATCAAAAAATACTAAAAATAATACTCAAATCAGTCGCTAAAATCGGTATTAAAGCTTCATATTAACTCTTGCGGGTTTCGATAACATTATTTAAGTATTTTATTTCAACCATTATTCATACATACACCTTACAGATAGGGGCTATTAATTTTATTTTATAAATTTCACCCCCAATACGACCTTAACACATTTCTATATTAAACACAATAAGTATATTATTCGATTGATTAATTATTATTATATTAATATGAGATATGATTTTGATTAGTTTTACTAGAAGATCACAACATTGAATGCCTTACCTATTGTACTAGGTTTTCAAATTTGTACGAGATCACATTACCGCCAAGGCACGCGTTCAAAATGCCAGATCTGTCCGTTGTCGTTCACGCACCTCTTTGCGGTCAACGGATCACTGACGCCATCTTTACTGTTACTTATCAATTGTGTCAAACACAGACCATCCGGCGTCTTCAGTCGAGGACCTTTCTGATTCCACACCTGTTTATGGCTACCGTTACAACTCTTCCAAACCGCCCTGCCGTTCCCTTGCTGAAGACATAACCCTTCGTCAGCCATTATTCTACCGTCCATCGTATATACTAGTAACCTATCTATATCCAGATCACTCCCGCAACTAATGCCAGATGCCGGTCCTCCCAACCCAGGAGTATTAGAAATCACACCCAAACAACTGCCCTTCTCGTTACGTATTCGACCGAACCATCTATCGTCCGTCGGAAAGAAGTGCTGCGGCCAAACATTCTTCAAGTACCATTTGAAGCTTTTACACTTCAAATTATTTCTTAACTCCATTCTATCGGCTACGCTCTGTTGGTCGCGAATTTCTGCGACCGTCGGATTGAATTTAAAAAAGAAATCGGCCCATTCATCCATCCACACGGATGCGGCCCTAGCTAAATTGGAATTTAGAACTTTAGCCACGCCACCCGGGTATTTATATGGACTGTGTCTGCGGAATATGTGACCAACTCGCGAGCAAGGCGTTATCTCGACTCGAGCGCCACATTGCCAAGCTCTCCACGAAAGTTCTAAGTTTTCCGCGCCCCAAATTATCATACTCTCATCGTAGCCACCGAGCCGCCAGAACAAACTTTTTCTAACTGCGAATAGACCTCCAGCCATCGCTGGCGTTGGGTAGGGCCTAGACGGGTATTTCGTTTTTGTTATCATGACTTCATTACTTGGCATTAACCAACGGAAATGCAGCCGCCAGCTGAAAGCGCCCCAGTGCGCATCAATGCTTTTTGTGTAGGCCAATGTGTCATCCGACAAAAGGTCTATGTGTGGGCATATGAATACGTCGTCACTTCCTGCTCTGTCTAAAAGAGGCTCAAGCCAACCTTGTGTGACCTACAACATTAACGCAAATTGACTTACACATACAATAACAAATATGCAATAAAATAGTAAAAATATTTTTTTTATCTGCATACACAGACAGGGTTCTTCTAATATTTAAAATTTTTATAGACATACATTACTCAATTGGGGAATACGTTTTATTATAGAGACAAGATAATAGGCCACTTTTGACAGATGTCAGTTTTATATTTATAGTGAGGTGACCTGCTTAAAAACATCGATTAAATGAAACCCACCCAACATCAATGACCTTTCTATTTAGTTATTTTTTGTGTATTTTTATAGTTAGTTAAAAGAATAATAAATATATATAATAAGGTTTTATTATAATCACAACGTGGTTATAAATTTATGGTGATTTTTCTTCACAAGTAATCATTGCATTCGATTCAACTTACAATCCTATCAGCTTTCGATTTTTAGAGTAACATCCCTAGTGTTTAAAAAGAAAAAGGGTTGACCGACGCAACATTGTAACGACGTTCAGTTCTTTAGATCAGAAATTGTTTATTATGTTTAGATTGGTTTATTAGTGAAAGCAAATTGTAAAATTACTCGTATCGGTCATTATTACAATAAATATGTAAACGTAATTGAAAAAAGTTAAGCAATTGTGCAGTTCTTATTTTATGCCCGCCGTTACAAGGTTACGTTGTTGAATTTTGATGAAATGTCAAAAGTGGCCTATTATCTTGTCCATACTTCAGTAAATATTTTACAATCAAGCCCACATTTTGTTTTAAGACAGCAGCCTCAACCAAACTGTAAACTTTTTCAAATAAATGAATTATTGATTTGGTCCTCACCTCACAATGTGCATCTAGGAACACAAGGACATCACCCACAGCTCTCCTAGCTCCCATGAGCCTCGCACCAACCAACCCTGTTCTGTTTGTACTCCTCAATATTTGTACTTTGTTTAAATTTACTATGGCATCCTCCAATTCCTTACCTAAATACTTTCTATCACTTGCATCGTCAACTAAAATAATCTGGAAACATTATTTTACAATATATTATGATATGAACAAAGGTAGGTAAAAAAAGTATTATTATATTTGTATGAATATGATTTACTATTATTTACAGACAAATTGAATTTATAAGTTTATAGGTTTATAGGCCCTGAATGTACAGAATGGTCTTAACTATAAGAAAGCCACATTATTTATCAGTATCCAATAATATATTAAAATGAAATATAAAGATATTTTTATAAGCCTCAAAAAAATAACAAGTAGCTCCAAAAATTCAAAAAAAAGTGTATTTGTTAGTGCCCATACACACATTATATCATACCTCTTTTAATAAATTTTCAGATCTCAATATCACTGACATGACAGTTCTCATAAGAGTGGACCATGCCTCATTATGGAAGACTATTATAACACTAGCTGTTGGCAAATTCTCCAAGTTATAAATGATATTCCTGCAACTGAAAAAAATTATTATTAACTAGAGAAAAGGCCAGGCTTGTCAAGCAAATATAATCCATGTACTATACATATAAAATGTCCTCTTGAATCACTCCAAATTGTACAAAAAAAACCCCACAATATTTGTTGCAAAGTTTACAAGATTTAAGCATACATAGGGACAACAGAAGAAAGCGACTACTATGTAATGATCATAAAACATTAAACCTATTTAATATTGTAAGAAAATTTCAAATTGTTTATTTACCTTTCACTTCTCATATCGGGCAAGCTTCTATTGATGGATATTTTATCACTAACTAATATATTATAAGAATGCAAGGTGTACAACTCTCTGGCTGTGATAATCTCTCTCTGTGATAACTGCACAGGACGGCCACCTTCCCCTGCCCCTTCTATAGGTGCATAGTTATTACTATTTACCTTTTCTGCAAGAATAGGATATAATAGGAGAAACTGACTGTGTAAAATGAGAAATAACATTATTATTTGTTACTATAAATACACCTAAATTACACTCCAAGAATACTTTTTGAAATGCCTTTTTTCTTTATAAGTAATATTCTAGAATGTTTATTAAAATTAACATTTTAAAATAAGTTTAAAACAGAATTGTGCAGCATAATATAAACTAATAAGATTTTTCTGATAAGAACATAGGTTTTATTTAATCACAAATAAAATAAAACAGTAAATTACCTTCAGATAAATTACCACCAGAATTGCCACCAACGTAGTGACCTACAACTACTCTCATTCCAATATTATCTACATAAGAATCCTGGTCAAATTGAATTCTGTAACAAATATCATTATGGGTTGATAGTAGCAGTTTCAATTTAAAAAATATATATCAATAACACTCTTAGATATAATTTTTTAATATATTGGATTTTCTTTTACCTCTCATACCAAGGTTTGGTGTTCCTCTTTTGTATTGTATTGTACAACAATAAACTAACATAAAACATAGCATTAATTAAAATAATCAGAACTATGACAAGACTAGTGACTTTTTTTCTCCGTCCTCGGCAAAAATAACTCCATATTTGCTAAAAGAAAAAGTTGCAATTACTCATAAAAAGTGTACTTTTAAGTAAAATAAAATATTAACTTTTACTTTTTATAAAACAGAAAATGGAATACAACTTACTCCTTTAATTGCCATTGTGATTTTTTTTAAGATACTAAAAGAATAACGTCATGATAAAGATTTCACTGTCTTAAGTTAACTATCCATCACTTTATGTTATTTTAATTAATTTTATTTAAAAAATGTATTCCAGTTTTGTGCATTGCTATTTGCTTTATAGAACCATCAGGTCTCAACCATGAACCAACCTTCATATTTGTCATTTGACAACTGTCACTTTTCAAATGACAAATGACAATAATGATTCAGGGAATAAGAAAAAATATAAATAAATAAATATGGTTGAATTAACTTTAATAATATTTATGTATATTATGTAATTCTTACATAACTATTCTTTAACAATAACGTATTTGAACTTATTATAAATCCATATTTGTTTTATTGAGGTTTTAAAGGCGTGGATACTTTTAAGAGAACAGACAATAGATTTGATTTTTGCCAACTTCGAGGCATTTTCAAGAGCTTAGCGTAGGTTGGTCTTGTTTACATACTTTGTTTTCAAATTACAGTGCATAATGTGACTCAGTGGCGTCAATGCCCAATTATGCTAAAGGTAATTGGAACGTGAATTCGTTTTAGTATGAGAGTGCTCAAACAATGCGGGGCGTTTCTGTAGTTGGAACATTCTACGTTATGCCGCATAATATGCTCTAGAGGTATAAATTGGAAAAATAGGAAACTCCTTGCAGAATGGCACAAATTATTCATCCACTGTCATCAACTGTCAAGTTTCCAGCTGACGCTTGACGGTGTCAGTGTCAACTTTCAGCTACCAAAATATTGGGAATGCAAATCCTTTAATTAGGTATAGTATTAAATATTAATAAATCGAACAGAAAATATTGAAAAAGTGAGAACACTTAATAATTGCATGTATAATATCCTATTAATTAACTTATACAATTACATTAAGTTTGATTATTATTTTATTTTAAATTTGAATGAAAGAAAACTGTTTAATAAATGTTAAAGTCGCATTCGTAAATTTTAATCGATGACTAAAACAATAACGGTATGAATTGTTTTACAGAATCTTTGTTAAGGTTGACTTGATTTTGCAAGTAAAATGCATAGATCTCGAGGAAACCAGAATAATTGGAGCAGAGTAAAACAACCCCGAGGTGGAGGCCGGGGCCGTGGCCGTGGGGGTAGACCACCAGGGCTCAAAGGAAAAGAAATAGGCCTCTATTATAGAAATCTTCAAAAAAATAAACAAAAGAAACAAAATGTGGTACGACTATTATTACACTATTTTTCTATAAAGCATAAAGTACAAGATCATAGCTGCAGAAGCATTAATATTGCTGCATTCTTCTCTATGTAACAATAAGATATAATTATTTTCAGATGAACCTTAAAATTCCAGCACATGTTCTATCAGATGTTGATAAAAATCTTAAAACAATAGAAGCAATTGCAAAAAAAGAAAACATTTCTTTGATGCAAATAAATGATATATTATTTAAAAAATTCAATTCACCTAAAAAGGATAAAATAAAAAGAAAAGAATCAGATTCTCAAGATGATGATGATGATGAGTGCAAGTCCAAAGACAAAAAAAGAAGAGATACAAGTGAAAATATCTCGATATCTACAAAAAATATAACATTTAAAAATAACCAATCAGAATTATTTGATACAATATCTAATAAATATTGTAAAACAGATAATACAGAAAAAATAAACACTGATGATTATCCAAGTACATCCACCATATCTCATTCTGAACTCACCAATGATGAAAAGCAAGCTTTAACTATGATTGAGAAAACAAGTGCTTTTAAACAAAAATCACATTTTAAATATGGATATGAAGATATTATTACTGGAACTTTTCAAGAGAAACTTGATGATAGTATATCTCAAGGACTACAAATATTACTCAATAATGAAGAAACAAAAAAACTCAATGAATCTTTTTACAGCGAGTATCAAACTATGATCACACAAAATTCATATAAGAAGATGCTAGATTTTCGTAAAATTTTACCTGCTTATAAGAAAAGAGAAGATATTTTAAATGTTATTGACAACAATCAAGTGATTGTTATTAGTGGTGAAACTGGCTGTGGAAAATCAACTCAAGTAAGATTACTTTTTATACTAAACAATAACAATATAACATTATAAAAACTTATACTTACCAAAAACTAATAATCTAATTAAAATTCATCACTTCTTCAAATAAGATTTGGTGCAGAAAAATTTTCTGCAACATAATTTGTAATACAATAACATTTAGGTACCCTCACTTTTAAAATTATGCAAAGGTGCAGTGTAATTTATAGCTCAAATATAAAACATGTATTTGGAAAAGGGTGAAACTGCTTTATATGAATATGTAGGTATATATGAACAAATCAATATCCCAATTATTTATTTTCAGATACCTCAACTTATTTTAGATAAAGCTATAAGTAATAAAAAAGGAGCTAATACTAAAATTCTAGTCACACAACCAAGAAGAATAGCAGCTTCATCTCTGGCTATTAGAGTTGCTAAAGAAAGAGCTGAAAAAATGGGTACCTCTGTTGGATATAGTGTTCGACTCGAGAGGTAAGTTTATACACCTATTTTCAAGTAATTTTATATTATCATACAAGAAATCTGTTGGGTTTGTCAGTATGCCTGTTTTCACTGTTGCATGGTTTGTCACATATTCCAGATGCACTTGATTTGGCTGTCTAGGTAACACTAAAATATCTTTAACTTATCTTTACAACTAAACCGAATCTGATGCTTTTCAAATTAATAAGGTAAGTTAAGAGGAAGGTTTATTTGTAAACATACATAAAGATGTGTTCGGTTCTAGGATGGGGTTTATAATTGATATTTTTTTATAACATTGGGGGCAAACGCGCAGCCACCTGATGGTAAGTGGTCATCGCCGCCCATGAACACTCGCATAGCTTGACAACTCTGGACTGGTAATTAGTAATGATGAGAATTTTTATGCATACATTTTCAGTACATAATTTATTTAAACATAATAAGAGTTACAATAATTCTCTAAATTAAATAACTATAGATAGTGAAAAAATACTTTGCTTACCATATTTTTTCAGAGTAGAACCTAGAGCTAGAGGAAGCATTATGTTTTGCACAACTGGAGTACTTCTAGTAGAGCTTGAAGTCAACCAAGCTCTTACTAACTTCAGTCATATTATATTGGATGAAGTGCATGAAAGAGATACTCATGTTGACTTAGCTATGTGCATGCTTAAAGAGGTAAAGTTAAAATTTTATTAACATTGTACTTTTTGCTGTGATTTTTTATTGACAAAAAAGTGGGTTAAACCCTGTTCCTTGATTTGCTAATTTTGAAATTATATGTTTAAGAAATACTTTAATTTAATATACTTTTCACAATTACATTTTCAAGTTCGTAAAAATTATATCCATATTGGTTTATCTAATTAATGTGCTTCTTTTATCAGATTTTAAAAAAGCGCAAAGATCTCAAGTTAATTTTGATGAGTGCAACACTAGATGCAGATGTGCTGTCCAAGTATTTCAATGATTGCCCATTGCTTCATATAGAAGGATTAGCATATCCAGTTGAGGATGTATATCTGGAAGATATTCTCAAGTTCACAAATTTTGAGTTAGAAGAACAAAAACCCAAAGCAGAACCAGTGTGGATGAAGCACCGAAATAAGGGAAGAAGGGGTAAAATTGCTGATGAGATGGAAAAAGACATACAATATAAAGCTGAGATTGGTAAATTTAATTTTAAAATTTAAATATTTATTTTAGACCAGTTGTGACCAAGAATTATTCCTTCAAAAAGTTTTGCAAGATTTTCCAGGTTTATATAGATTATAGAGCCAATAACATTAAAAAATAAGTAGTCCTCCTATAATAAATGAAGCAAAATCGGATCATAACATCGTACTGACGTCGTATTTAGATATAAATTAATATTTTAATTCTTTTAGCGCCATGGTTGGAATCTATTAAAAAGAAACTACCTCCACGTGTATATAAATTGCTTCAAGATTCCAGGATAGAAAAATTGAATATTGAACTAATAGTGGATCTTCTAATACAGATTTGTGGTGGAGATGCAGGTGCTATTTTAGTGTTTCTCCCTGGAATTGGAGAGATAAGTAAGCTTATAAGATTACTGGAAGAAAGTAATCATTTTCCAAAGTCACGATATGAAATTTACCCCTTACATTCAAAATTAGCAACATTAGAACAGCATAAAATTTTCGAAAGACCCCCTGAAGGAGTAAGAAAAATTATAATAGCAACCAACATAGCGGAGACATCTATAACAATTGACGATATAGTTTATGTAGTAGATTGTGGCAGGATCAAAATAAGTGGCTTGAATGTTGAGCAGAATATTGCTACTTTAAATGTGGAGTGGGTTGCCAAAGCAAACTTACATCAACGGTTAGTTAACACATGATAGCTTAAAAAAACCTACACGTAAATGTTTAAAAAATAGACGAATTGCGCTAATTTTAAATGACTTTTGCGGTAATGACATTCCTTTATATTCATTTTTTTATTGACTTTTGTGCATTGTAATTTGTAATTTTAAGGTAATAAATATTTATAGAGTAATTATAATTCAGACGTGGTCGTGCTGGGCGCTGCCAACCGGGTATTTGTTATCATCTGCTGACGTCATTCCGAGCTGGAAAACTTGCTGATCGACTCTTACCAGAATTACAAAGAAGTAATTTACTAGAACCAGTGTTAATGGTGAAAAAGCTCAGACTGGGTCTAGCAGTAGAAGCCTTTCAAATGGTACCATCACCTCCTGCCAGCAACACAGTTGAATGGGCTGTTAAACATTTACAGAAGTAAGATCAATATACATAATATATATTATGTGTCTTTTAGTTTTTAGTGAAATTGTTGTCTTTGAAAAAAAATTTAATATAAAGAATGTAGCATCAATTTGCAGATGGATTAATTATTGACTCTATTATCTGTGCAAACGTGTGTACGAGTATCTGTGCGTCTGTGCACGCATATGTATTTATATTTATTTATGTGTGTGTGTTCAACTGCAAGTGTGTGTAAGACGTGCATGCTTATTATATAATTATATTTTGTGTTTAGATGCGGTGCATTAGACGATAAAGAGACTCTAACACCTCTAGGATGGCATTTGGCCCGTCTCCCAGTTCACCCTGCGGCAGGAAAGCTGCTTCTATTGGGAGCACTGTTCGGGTGCCTCGACAGAGCTGCCAGTGTAGCCGCTGTATGGAGTTTTAAGGATCCTTTTCAGCTTGTTATAGGTAAATACTAAATACTCATAGGATGGCAATTAGTTCGTATTCTGGTTGGTTTTAATGAAAAAAAAACACGTTATTCTATATGTCATAGACATCATAATACACTATTGTGACATAACTTAGCTCACGACCTAACTCCTTACAGAACTTACTTTTTTATTAGCAGATATAAATTTGAAATATAAATCATCTTTAAAAAAATACTTATGCTGTTTTACAGGCAAAGAGCAGGAAATTAAGAAAATTAAACGATGCATGGCTCTAGGCGAGCCCAGCGACCACATAGCTATCTCTGAAGCCATAATGCAATGGGAAAGCAGCTCAAGTAGAAACAAACGGTCATTTGCATACGAAAACTTCCTCTCAAACAATACGCTTGAACTTCTAAGAGATATGAAACGGCAATTAGGTGATAATTTAAAACAAATGGGATTCTTGGCAAGCGGTGATGTTCAATCGGCTTGGGAAAATAGAAATTGGAATAACTTGAGCCTTTTCAAAGCTATCGTTGCTGCGTCCTTATATCCTAATATAGCGAGAGTACAGTAAGACTATTTTTTTAATTTTTAATAACTACGTTACGTTTTAAGAATTTGCACACAATAAGCCGAGTTAATTATTATGTAATTTTTTTGTCACCTTTAATAATATATCAAACTACGTTTTTATAAGTAATATATAAGTCTTTTTCAGTTGGCGAAACCTTAAAAGTATGAAAAAGCATCCGACTGTAACAGCGTATTGTCCAGAAGACGGAAAAGTAATAATTCATCCCAGTAGTGTAATGACAACGAGTATGCACGCCAAACCTCAGTTTAGAGAGCCTCTGTGCAATAACCCGGGAGCTAATTGGCTTGTGTATTGGCTAAAACAGAAGTCTAGTGATCTATTCCTGATAGATATAACTCTTGTGTACTCATTACCTTTACTATTCTTCGGAGAATTCTTCGTTAAAGAAGGTAGGTATAGACTTTACCCTGTTTGCCTTAACCATTATATGCACGCACAGATAATTAAAATATTTTAATATTGCAGATCCAGAAAATTCTGAAAATTGCCTTATTTCTATATCGAATGTCGATGTTCTTTGTGATAAAGAATCAGCAAACCGAGTTTTTAAGCTACGATATTTCCTGGACAAAGTTTTAGCAAATAAAGTTATGGTTTCGAGTACGCATAGCGTAAAAAACAGCGAATTTGAAGAACAGGTTTTGAAGTAAGGGTTTTGTATTGTTTGAAATAATATGCAGTAACTACTGTCTCTGTAGTATATAATATACAACATTTAGTTGCTAGTCTTACAGATGTGTAGTATTAGAAGTATCAATTAAGCAAAGAATCATATATTACAGCATTATAGCCAATGATATTATATTAAATAGATATGTTACAAGCGCAAAATTTTGAACACGCAAAAATATCCTAATTAGGACGCCTTGCCTTAAAGTGATTGGTTGGTAGTGCATTCACGCGCAACTGACAAAACTAACTAGGTATATCTTTTTTCTTGTTGGTTTTATCATTTATCTCTTTTCTATTTTTATCTAATTTGCTGCCGCTGCTGTACGGATCATACTCTTCGGTTGATTTGTATGGGTATGATTTGTACATATCTATTATATAATATCATTGATTATAGAATTTTATTTTTGAATCTTATTTTATTTTAATTTTATATTTTCAGTGCTGTTATTCAACTAATAACTGCAGAAGATGAACAAGTAGAGTACATAGATGACGACTCAATGTCAGAAGTTTCGGATAGTGATTCATATAATGCGTCATATTACTAAAAAACTTAAGTAAAAGTGTACTTATTGAATTTTTATAAAAATAAAAGAATAATTTATACTCGTGGCAACACTAATTTGACAGGTCCTACTAACAACATAACTTATATGTTATTCATGGCTTAAAAAAACTTATAAATTACAAAAATTGTGCTGGTAAATATTATTTTCTTAAGAAAGGTATTCCATCCTAAATCAATAGCATATTTAAAAATATTGTTTTTTTTTATAATATGTGCAACTGTTTGAAGGTGTAAAATTACACCAATTGTTTTTATAACTAATCTTCATCAATGCTTATTTAGTTAAATGTATATTTTTTTATTTAATTTTATTTTATATTTTTTTATATTTACGTTGGCAACATTGGCTTATTATTTTATCACTATCTTGATTCTTGAATCTTCATAACCTTGATTGTTGACCCTAATGATGAAGTATTGGGTATGCAAATAATGAGTAAAGTAAACATCAAAACAGAAACTTATTAGCGGTTAATAAACAAAGAATAATAAATCTCAATCATGCTACAAAGACCTTTTAAAGCAAGTATCCTATTATTTATTATTTTGTTGAGTTTGTTTTTGAACACTACAATTATTTTAAACGCTATTTTTCAGGCAAGATATTTTCAGCCTTGGTTTGTTTTTAACAAATATCTTAACACTACCAATAATTTTCTATTAGTAAACGAAGCTAATGGTACAAGAGAAATAACTCTTAATCATGAAAAAACTAAGTAAGTTGCTTTAACATAATAATATAAAATGTAATAAAATAAAAGCTTATTAAGTTACTATTAAAATGTAGGAACTCTTTGTCTCTTGATATGATGAACAATATTATTGAAGCAATGAACCACAATGTGGATGACCCATCATTAAGAGCAATTGTTTTATCTGCAAAGGGCAATGTCTTTTCAGCTGGTCATAACCTAAAAGAATTAGTAAGTCTGTAAAATGTAATTATGACATAATTATTGTCATTCATTAATTTAAACATCTACTTATGATTAATTTATTTCTGTTACAAAGCAAGAATCAACTGGAATTGATCATCATAGACTTATATTTAATAAAGCAACTGAATTGATGAAGTCTATAATTCAGAGTCCAGTACCAGTTATAGCAAAGGTATTCAATATTATTAAGATTTTTTTTCTATTATTATACATATTTATTATTTACATCTCCACAATTCAATAACATAATTATGGTAGGTGAATGGATTTGCGGCTGCAGCAGGATGTCAACTTGTTGCTACGTGTGATATGATTGTTTGCTCACAATCAAGCAAGTTTTCAACTCCAGGGTAAGCAGTATTTCAAAATAAAACAATTTTTTTAATGACAATCAGATCAGTGACCAATTTCCTCTAAGAAATTGAGAATACATTATATTAGACTTACAAAGTATATTGTGAACATAATTGGGGCTAAAACATTAGGTGTATCAAATCATAATTATTCATTCTAGGGCAAATTTTGGTATATTTTGCTCAACTCCTGGCATAGCTGTTAGTAGAAGTGTGCCAAAGTCTCAAGCAATGTACATGTTACTCACTGGTTAGTCACTATTTTTACAAATATGTATAAGACCATTTTTCACCTTTTATTTATTTCTATTTTGTATTGGTACTAAGGTGAACCTTTAACTGCCCAAGAAGCATATGAAAGTGGACTTGTAACCAAAATTGTATCACCAGAGGAATTGGACACAGAAGTAAATAAAATTATTGAACAAATCAAACGTAAGAGCCGAAGTGTTATTGCACTAGGTAAAGAATTCTATTACAAACAAATTGATTTACCGCTTCTGGATGCATATAAACTAGGAGAGGAAATAATGGTTAAAAATATAAACATGAATGATGGACAGGAGGGTATAAGAAGTTTTGTTGAAAAAAGAAAAGCTAAGTGGGCTCACAAATAAAAACAAAAGTAACATCTAAAATGAACAAATAAAATACTCTGATATTTACACTAAAGTATATTTATTTCTATGATAAAACCATTGATGCTATTAAAATTAAGAATAATAATGAAAGCAAACTGCAAGAATATGTGAAAGATATATACAACATATGAGTTAAATATTTTAAGTTTTGGTACAATAAACATTTTTCAGTGAAAGAAAATACCTTTTATAATATTTTAAAAACAATGTGCATTTCAAAGATTATTATATTGATTATAAATATTATTGTCAATGAAAAATAATTTTTGTTTTTAATTCACTTACACCCAAATTTAATGTTAAATATATTTTCAATAATTTGTGCAAATAACCATTGCTTAACACATTATTTGAATTTGAAATAATGATATTAGTAATAATATAAAGACATTAATGATTTTGAATTTAGTATATAGTATTGAACAATTTTTGGGATACAAAAAAAAAATGTGTACATATAGTCTAAAAAATTACAAACACACTATTGTCATAGCCTAAGAAGTTTCTGTTTTGTCATGTAGAAATAGGATTTGAAATATTTGCTTTTTTTTATATAATCTCTAATATTGCGAAGGAGCTAACTATAATTTGCCTTTTATACACAGAATGTTAATTACAAATTGAATGAAACAAAGGACAATTATAATGGTTGATTTCTGCATAGTTAAATAATTACTAAGGATACACAAACAAGACCTTTATATTTTAACCATGTACAATGACATAGTATATAGATTTTAGAATACTGTAGAGATATGGCAAATTATGATGTACACAATACACAAGCCAAAACACCTTATACATTAAGGCTCGAAATTTGCAAACATAGCCTGAGCATCTACAAATACAAAATGCAATGAAAAGTAGGATTATAAATCTGATCCTTACATTACAATACAATAAATATATTGGTATATAATTAAATTACATACAAATTTAGTCTTTCAAGTTTGACAACATTCACAATATGAAAGATGTCCAGCCTTGTGGGAATGTAAAGAATACTTCCCATGTTTCCACTGTCTAATTGACTCTCACTTTGCCAGCTCGTTGGAAAGCCAATCCAAGCCCTCATAGAGCCCTTGCCCTTGAGTCGCACATGTAGCTTGTATATACCACTAAAAACAATATAAGTTAAATTTGTGACCATAAAATGGGTATCAACAATATTTCATAAGAATTGTAGGATCTTATGCTAGATTTGTGTTTATGATACTAAGACTCATTGTCTGTCTACAATTATTGCAATCAAAATAAAATAATGGATACTTACACGACGGTTCCGTAAATTATTTAGATTCAATGCATTTGTCAACTCCGCTGCGGTCATAGCGTTCGGCATGTCTTGCTTATTTGCAAACACCAAAATGACTGCATCTCTTAGTTCATCCTCCTTCAACTACAAAAGGGATTATTAAAAGAAGCATTTATAATTATAAAAGTATTAAAATAAACTGCACAAATATTTACCATGTTCGCTAATTCATTTTCGGCTTCTGCTATTCTTTTGGTATCGCTAGAATCAACAACAAATATAAGTCCCTGTGTATTTTGGTAATAATGACGCCACAAAGGTCTTATTTTATCTTGACCGCCGACATCCCAAACAGTAAAACTAATGTTTTTGTACTCCACTGTTTCTACGTTGAAACCGATTGTAGGTATTGTTGTCACGATCTCGCCCAGTTTCAGTTTGTAAAGTATAGTAGTTTTGCCAGCGGCGTCTAATCCAACTGGAACACAATGAATAATGTTGGTATATTTTATCAAGCTTTACTAACAAAAACTAGATTAAGATTTAAAATTCAATAAAAACTATGTACGTAATCTGAACATAGTGCTGTCATCACTCACCCATCAGAATACGCATCTGTTTTTTCCCGAAAAGTCTCGTAAAGACACTAGATATTGTTAAACCCATATTGATCGATCTATACCAGGACCACTTTTGTATTAAACACACGAGATAAACTAAGATTAAAGAGTTTGAGGAACAAATATATACGTTCTCGAAAATGAAACTCACAACACCATACGATGTATATTCTCATTACGTCAGGCCATAGTCGTCAAATTCTGATTCGTCAAATCGTCAACGCTAACAACTCCACAGGTAAAAAAAGTCATTGAAAATAATTATTAATGTTTATATAAAATTAAAAGCTCATAGAATACCGCAGAATACTGTACAATAATCTTAATTATAGATTTTTGTAATTTTTTTATGCAAGTGTTTTGATTAAAACTTACTATAAAGATAATACAAATAATGCTAAGCATAAAATGCACAAATTTCCAATTGAAATCTTTTATCACACATCTTTTATTATAAAGTAATGTATTTCGTAAATCGTAAGTCGTAACAGACATTTGTTTTTACTATATTTAAGACTATTAAAAATATATAGGTATACACACACATTGGAAAGCTTAATTCACTATTAGAACGATTAACTTAAACACAATGTTCAAAAGAAGTTTTCAGTACAAATAATTATTACAGAAAAATAAATATTTTTGGAATTAGTTTCAAAGGCTAAGCGATAATACGATAAGTTGGCAGCACTAAAGGCAGCCTCAAGGCTGTCAATGTTATCATGGGTCGTCATAGAAACGTTTTGAAAAACTTTTGATTTTTTGGCCTGAATAGGCATGGAGATTTACGAAGGTGAGTTTTTAAAAAATAATTTAATATTTATAGTATCAAACACATTTTTATTTAGCTATGGAACTTTTTCTTAACTGATAAAATAAATTAATTGAAAACATACAGTTCAGTTTACATATAAAGTGCGACCTCAGGTTTGCTCAGATTTTTGGCTCAGAATACAGAATAAACTTTATTCTGTATTCCGAGGTTTTTGATTTGTTTAAAATAGTTTAGAATTTTTAATAAATACATTTTGTGAAAAAAAAAATATTAAAGATGACTTTATATATTTTTTACGAATTAAATATTATTATATATACTTGTCGTCATCGGACGAGGTCTTAATATATACCTATTTACTATAGGTGAATAATTATTAATAATTATACAAATTGTTTGTATTCAAACCTATACACTTCAATATTTTTTTACCTGTTTTCTTTTTTCTAATAAGGATTAAGGCTCTTATCCTTACCACCTTTGTATATTTATTAGTATAGTATTTATTTTTATTATGTAGGTATAATGTAAATATATAAATAATAATCTTGTTGTAAAGTAAAATAGTATTGACCCACAGAAAGACGCTATTTCTTTTAAAAGGGTGCTACATATTTCTATTTTCAAGTTTCCTAACAGAGAACTATGTAACCTAAATGGTATTAGCTGAGTTAGCCAGTGTTTTATCGCAGTTTCTATGACTTGTAAATAAGTATGCAATGGCGCGCAATTGGCAATATTACGTCATGGCTCCGAAGGCTTGAAGGCCCACACCTTTATTAAGCGTTGTAGATTTTAGGGGAATACAAGCTTAAATCCTCTCTGAACTTATCATTTACCTTACTTACCATCAACAATATTTTTTAATACTACGAGCTTAGTTTAATAGTTACCAAACAGCTTAAATGACAACTATTTATGACGAAACCGATAAATAAATGACGTTAACGTAAAGGTATTAATTACTAACAACTTAATCACTCTTACTAGAATAAAATAAATGAAATAACAACAATGATAAATAGTATTCAAAAATCATGAGGTATGTGTTGCGTCTTTTAGCCTACAACGTTCACCCACTTCATATTAATATTGAATTTGATCATGAACCTTCCGATGAAGGTTTAAAAGTTATGTCCCCAAAAATTTATGCGCGACACGTAGGATGTTAGGTATGAAGTAACATACACCTCTAAATTATAATATCTAAATCGTAAATTACGATGCAGGATGTACCTACCCAGCTAACATAAAAAAATCATATTTTCTTTATCTTTGCTTAAAACATATAAGAAAATTATGTCCCCATAACTTTCTTCGGAAAAGTTTAATCAAATTAATCAATTTGATTAAACTTTGTCGAGATTACATAATTACACCATTTAAAATATATTTAATTTTTTCCAAGTAAGGGTTTTGTAACTCGAGAACCAATAACAGAATCTTAGCGCTATATTTTTTCTGATTTTTAAATCTAGCCGTTTAGATCGCAGAGGGTGGGGGGATCGTTTTACTGAATTGAGAGAGGATAGAAATACGAACGAACGGACATGAGCTTAGACGTAAAATTCAAATAGCGGACAAAAAGAGACCTATAGGAATAACCACTTTGGTGTACTTGATTTTGAAATGTAAACATATTCCACGCAAGTATTTTTAAAGAGAAGATAATAAGAACTCGTACCCTAGGTATGGATTAACAGGTAGGTTTTTGTCTTATATTGGTAGTTTTCTTAACCCATTCTTTTTTTTGCATGCCTTGGTCAAAAGTCTCTATAAAAGATAGTATAAGTATATACATATATAATGCAACATTTTGTAATATCGGAGGCTTTTGCCATACAAATAAAATAATAAAGATGTATAGCCAAAATTTAAGACTATCATCATTATGTTCTATACATTGGTGTTCATCAAAAACCATAAAAATATTTAAACTTGATTGGTAATTGAGATTCGCGTGTCGTCTCCTGGCCTCGTTTTCTATTAAGACAGTTCATTGAACTACTCCATGACGTCAGACTATGCAATAATAACGCAATATTTGCTAAAACACAAGGTGGTACAGAAATTACATCCATATACTATTTAAGAAATATCTTGTATGAGAAAAAAAATCAGATTCAGACGATCCGTTATTCAAACGCTCCCTTGGGTCGTAAAAAATTGATAGGTACCTACTATAGAAACTGTAATAGAACTTAATCCTGTTCACTGAAATATTGATGAAACTTGTTTTGTATATTTGTTAAACCTGAAGTAAATTTTAACAATGTCTCTTGCAACGGTCTCAAATGGTCTGTAATTTCAGATTTTGTACAAATACTTTATTTTAAAGTTTTGCATTTTCAGTAAAGCTTTCTTTATACGCTATTTTGAACTTTAAGAGTTGGTAAATCTAAACAGAACACTGACAATTTAGAAAAATAGAGAAATTCAATGAACTAAATTCGTTTAAATAAAACATGTATGTTATATTATCGTATCCAATATACTGCCAAGACCAGAGTGGGATCAGTTAATGCGATTAAACAATATATTGTGCATTTACCTCCTTCATAAGCCTTTACCATACAGTTGCTGATCTATATATTTCAAGCATCTGCAATATGTTTCGTTTAGAATCGTTTTCTGCAACATCAGTACTACCTGTTTATAAATAAACCCTCTTCAGCGTTGCCTCTTATGTTCGATTGCAAATTGATATCATCTATCGACGTCCGTGCCAGACGGTAGATATTCGAATAAGCCCTATGAATGACCTACATCCACTTTGTGTTCCTTTAATCATACGTTTATATAACAAAGTGTACCTTTTTGTAATTCATAATGGAAGAGGCAATGATTAATCCAAACGTTCTGCATTAATCATATTTTTAGATTAGAGAGATCTATTTCATTCAATTATAAGCGTCGATGTAATAGCATTTATATGATAAAAATATTGTGCTCTAGTTAACACAAACAACTCGTAATATAGCAAACAAAAACATCATATTCTCTAAAGTCTAAGCCATATAGTTCGTTACAAAGATTATAGTCACGTTAACACCATTACTGTATTATTATGGAATGTAGAGTAGTATATTTTTTCTCACGTCACCCACAAAAGCCTTGATTTGTACCAAGATCAATAATTTTATACAGTGATTTATACTTAGCTAGTACTAATTTGGTTTTTATAATATTTCTCTACTCGTAGTTGTTTTGAAATTGAACATGCTATGTACATTAAAAACTAAAGACCTACAACTACAGGTTAAGTACATATTTAGTTTTTATTGTTTTCGACTGTTTATGGTAATAAGGGTAAAAAATAAAGTGGCAATAACAGTTGTTGCATAATTCATCATCATTTTTACATATGTGAGATTTCACAAACTTTCGTTCATGAGAATTAAGTTGGAGTATAAGAAGCTATTCGGACAATCAACAATGTGTAATAAAATAATGTGACGTAAATTAATGTTTAAGAGTCTCATCGTCATCCGGAATTACAAATACAAATGAGGATTATTCTCAATGCAAAAAACAGCCAATTTACTTCTTTGCAAGATGGGGAGCTTTCTCTATATTCAATAATGGCTTAATTAAACAATGGTCAAGTTCAAAAATGAGAAAGTTAATGCTTATTTATAAGTCATTATTAATCTGAAAAGTCGATGTATGGTGTAGAAAAATATTGACTGACAACGTTTGAATGCGAGTCTAAATTTCACAATTCACAATATCGCGATCATCCATTCGATACGAAAGCTCAGCAGTGTGTAGCATCGAGCGGTACGATACGGTCTATTGCATTGATGTTGTGTGGGGTAATATTATTACATAGCATGCACTATAAAGTATAAACAGTAAATTGTTTACTATTCAAATAAAACCAATAAACCAGCATGATAAGTCTATTTGGGTCACAAATGTTAGATGCTTTGAACGATCGGTTTAAATGGATATCGTTTCGTTGATAGCAAGTAGCATTCGTCACAATGATTTGCCTTTAGATATACATAATATGGAGAATAGACTGTATTGTTTATGTTTATATTTCCTTTCTGTTAATCTGTTGGAGAGGCTATCATCCAATACGTGGACGTACTTAAGTTAAAGCAACAACAACGTCTGATGAAAAACTACCTTAAAACTAAAAGCAATGTACTCGTAGATATTTACCATGTTTCCAAATTAAAGGGAGAAAATATATATAATTGTCTACGATGGAAATATCATCCTCTACATATTTTAAAAGTATGTCGCTTTCGAAAGGTAAAAAAATTTGATACGGAGCGCCGATATAAAGTAAACGATGTAGAGTTTGATCCGTAACAAGATATTAAGACGAAACATTATACTCACATGCAACTACTGTCTGACACTACTGACCAAATCATATTTATATAGTTATAAACTTATTTTTTAAAGCACACTCTTAAAACATAAAATCTGTAAAGCGTTGTAGGCAGGAATGTAATACTAGGAAATAATAAGAATCCAGGTACCGGCTACTTGTTCGCAAATAAAAACCTTAATAACAGTTACACCACACAACGATGCATTGTTAGAACTTAAGGTCTCGAGTGTGTGTTATACTTCATCAAATAAATTAAAAACCTACAAGTTCAGGTGTGTATTGATCTTGTAAAATTCCTGGTCCTCCATTTCGGCGTAAAGTGTCTTTCGGAATTGGCTTTTTAACGTTATATTTCCAAGTAATTGCTAAATAATAATAGACATATTAATAACATATGAGCTTATTTTTTACTATCTCCTAAAGGTCATTCTGTCTTAAAAATTCAGAAATCCCTAGAATATCTGCTCAATAGAATTTTTTGCTCCTCATTGTCCCGCTCACCCTTAAAGAGCACTCGTGAATTACTTTTTTCTCACACCCTGTGATTTATGTTCAACCCTCGGCTCAGCCGAATCGATTATTCCCGAATCTTTCGTTAATTCCATTTTTAAAAGAGCCGACGGATGCGTCGTCTCCGGTGTTGTCACCACTACACCAATGAGTTAGTTATAAAGGTTACCTCACGTGCTTAACGCAGTATACACTTCATTCATCGAGTCAGTGTTTATGTTATAGAGGAGCCAGTAAGCGGAAATTCAAAGTTTTTGACATTTTCATTTGTGCGTTAACTGATGACCGGTTATTGTAGTGCGTGCGCGTGCGCCGGCAGAGTGCCGACGTTTAGTTGTGATCGCAACATCACTACGAGTAGCCGTTAATATCGTTCCCGCCATACATGCTTATATTCGGGATTGTGTCAGAAAATTTTATTCACTGCTATCGACAAGACTTCTTATATTTCTCGTGCTCTTCATAACTAATTAAAAAATTACTTTTACGTATAATACGTCACTATATAAACATATGTAGCCGCGAAAAATCGCATTGAGCTCATGTACATACTAAGGAAATTTTTATCGTGTACGTTATAGTGATAAATGATAAGCGAAATATTATAGATAACAGCAAAGGACAGTCAATAACGCGGTTGAGTTGTAACAACCCGTTAGCACAGTTACCGTGTTATTCAGTGTGTTCCTAGCAGTGATCCTTTTAAACATATGAATAGATATCATGTTAGAAAAGCAAATGAATGATGCGCTTGCGTTGGTGCAAGTAGCGATGGACCTATTTTTGTAGCACGGAAATAAGAGCGGCAACAGGAGCAAAAAGCTTCAGCTGCCTAAAAACTTGAGGACGCCGTGTCTTGTGTATTTTGGTTAAATGTGAGCTCATAGTGTACCAATTTGTGCGTCGGCTCATATCAACTTATCAAATATGAAGAAAAGTGCTATATCAAAATTGAAATCTATATTTGGGTCAAAGAGAGGTAAGTTTTTATTATATTTGCTTAATATATTCCTAAAGTATTCATGCTTGAGTTTTTTACACTTGATTGTCCCTTAAGATGTTAAATTTTATTGCCGGGCTGGAATAATAAAAGTTTAATATTATATAGACTCGTCTTGTGTCTTGCTCCTATTAAACGACTGTAAAAATAGAGATGCACACATATTTATTTCATTGTAGGTACACTGAGCATATGGAATTATATTTTATTGTTAATTAGTAAAGCCGAGTATACGTACATCAAATTTGGTTCTCGTCTTACATACATTTTAACTGCATAAAATTTAAATCTCATCTTACTTTCCATTTAATTACTGAATATATAAAATTAAAATATAAATGTTTATTATATAAAATACGTTTTCAACCGTTTTTATTAAACTCGATACGACTCTTTCCGTTCATTTTGTTTTGATTAAGATAACCTTCGGCGTGCTAATGTAAAATTATAATGAGATATCTATCAATACGCCAATAATATACATCGAATTTAATTCAGATAAGTTATTCTAAAAAAGCAACACTGGTTTTAAAAATAAAAATCTGTGGAGTATTAAATAAGTAAATATTTCAATATCGAGAAACGTTATTATATAACATAAACCAAATAACCATAGGTAATCTTACAGCACAGTTCTTTTAAAAATCTATTCGCTATTTAATTTTTATTCCTTTCAAATTTAACGTTATTCTGAAGATAAATGTCCACGATGACAAATTGCTGTTTTCCGGAACATAATATTTCTTAGTGCTTGTATTTTTAGGTAATAAGTAGGTACGAGTAAGCACTTAACTCGAAATAATAAAGCTCTTTAGTGCACGGTTGCTGGGTTCCGAACCGGTCGACCACAGGAGACGGCGCCACTAATTACTAATGAGCAATTTTATTATTAACATGACTTTAACTCGTTATTTGTTCGCTGTATTATAAATAATATCTTTTGTAGTATGTAGCCGTGCAGTTTGATTTAGAAAAGTGTCAATTTAGTTTCGCTAGTATCCCCCACAAGAACTACTGTCAGCCCTCGTAAATGAAATAATTGATCTTATTCTTCCAAGGTTGCCCTTTATTTATGAGGGGAGACTGAAAATATTTAAGTTTTTGGACTGATTAATTTTATTAAAATACTATATCAATTGAATTGTTTCGCTAAAATATTTTGTACTATATAATGAAATTTTCGTCTTATTCCGATAGTCTTAATCAAGTAATGTCCTCTTGTAATTCCAATTCCTAGTTTTTCGACCTTTATATAATATAGTCAGTAGAGTTTCTGAATATTCTTATACAGTTCTATAAAACGTTTTTGATATTAAGGCTAGACTAGTAAATGAGAGAGAGATTAAAAATAAATGAGAGAGTAGTAGTAGTAAAAGAAGAATTATTTTCCAATTTTGCAAAAAAATTAAGAGCGCATCGCCATACGTATTGGAAACTGTAATAGCACGCATTACTTCACGCCGTTGCACAGCTGGTTTTGATAAATTTTTTCTTTCACTTACTCTCCACCCTTGTTAAGACGTGACAGCTGCTTCGAGATTTAATAATATTCAAACCGTTTAAAAGGTCTATAAATTCCTTCTGTCACTTAAAAGAGCCATTATTGATTGCGCTACCGCTGTAATTAATTTTGTATCTATTTGCTTATTACGGTAATTAATTACGGTGTTAAAACGTTTCGTTTCAAGCGTGTTAACTTTCAGTTTGGATGTACATCTGAATTGTTTTTTGGTTCCATTTTTGAACGGGTGAGTTGATTGACCATACATTAATGGTTAAATAAACTTACGTTCTAATGATAACCTAGCTTGCCTTTACAGGTTAGCATAATACAACTGATAAGCACGTGTTTTAAGTGCTAAGGCACTGCGATATTGGAAACTCGCTGTTTACTCTTATTGTTTTGTGTTCAGTGTTGAAGATAGTGCGCTGAACGTTGCGTGTTTCAGTTGTAAAATTACGCTCTTTTATTTGATTTAAAATTATGCTTTCTTGTTTCTGTGTTCAACGTAAACGCGGTGAGTGTATTGTTATAAAAATACTTAAATTACTCTTGAGTGAATCGAATTAATAGTGAAATAAATAGGTACATTAACTTTCCCTAAACGTTTGGCAGTTACAGGTGTAACTTTATGTAAATTTGTGTATATATTGTTGTATCGCGTTAATGCTTTGAAGTATTTGTCGTCTTACATAACATATTCGGCTATTTTCTTTCATAAATGATTATACAATAACTTTATGCACAGTTATAAACTATTACTCTATTGTTGTTGCGGAATTTCCTAGCTCTTCACATTATTTCAGTTACGTGTAATACTAAGTCTTTAGCTTATGGTTTATGTTGATGATGTGTACGTACTTTGCATAGCTGGAGCTATTGTCTTGTCATTTAGCGAGATAATATGTCGAGTGGACAATCGAGACTGCCGAGTGCCGAGTTGCGTGAGAACACCGACTCGTGACTGAGATGCTACATTAATAGATATTCTCTGACTATTACGAGTTAAGAAATTGTTTCGATTAAAACCGTGCGTAGATTTGTATACATAAAAAATATTTATTAATATGAAATCGGATTTAAAAGGAGTCAGAACATATGTTTACATTTAATAGATAGTCACCATGTGGTAAAGGTACCTAAATTATGTTATTCTTTTATCCTTAAACCACTTAATAGATCGTCCGCGTTTCTATCTTATCGATGGAGCCAAAAATGAAAGTTATATTTATATTACGACTTGAAAGGTCTATAAATACTATCGAGATACAAAGTTATTAATGAATGGATCGTGACTTAAAGAAATTAAATATACATTTAGATAACGTAAGTTGGCTGTTCCGATCTTTCAAGACAATATTTGAAATAACGAGTCGCCGCGAATTTAATGCACCGTAAAATATTTCTGCAGTGAAAGAGAGATTCACGATGCTTTGATGCGTTTATCTCGTTGGTGTCGCACGCCTGTAGTAGAAGAAAGTGGTGCTTCTTAGAACCTCTGTAACCGAAGATTATATTGATGCCTTCAATGCTCAAAGTACACGTTGTAGTCTATATGATACCATGGCATTGGCACATAAAAGACATTAAGTCTTTGTCACCATCTCAAATGTCGCGGTCGGGTCCCATACCGCAGCCCGCAAGTGTATGAGTGCCTGGCATCCGGGTTAAATGCCAACTTAATACCATTTATAACACACACGACGATCTATTGTTTCCCTTATCTCCTGAGAAACTATTTTTGCTTTTACATCATTTTAATGGTGTCACTTTTATCATCTATGCGACACTTTCTAAAAGAATATTTTTCGTTTTCCAGCTAATCCCAACCGTTTTTAGTACATTACTTATTTTGATTTCGTAGAGTTGTATAAGAATGATTCGGCAGTAGTAGTTGGGATTGAGAATAGTTTGTAATGCTCAGTTTAATCAGGTGCGTTTACATAAATTATGACTTGCGTAAACACAGTATTCGTCTTTAAGCGGTCATTTAAAAGGCTAAGCAATAAGTAAACTCGTCTGGAACATCAATGGATCGGTAAACAAATAACATTCAACAAGCATTCACTAAGTTTTATAATTAGGAAGAGATATTCGAGACGAAAATATCAATTTCGTGAAATGAAATTCCACAACGCATTGAACGTGAACGAGATTTCTTCTGTTATACTTAGGTATCTATGTAACGCGAATCATTACCTCTTACTTTTATCAAATAAAACTAATTAGAATGACGATAGCGTAAAACAATGGTCAGCGTTGCTAATGGTAAGAATTAGTACTGTTTACAGCAAATATTTTTCCGAATTTTTCCAAAAGACTAGCCACATAAAAACAAAACAGCATAAGGTTATATTTTAAAGAAAACACGTGATCTTCAATACAGTTTGAAAATCTACTTATTCTTTAAAATCCATGGTCACGTATTCATTCCCATAGATTAACATGAAAACTCATCGTATATAAGACAATCGTTTTTTTGTTAGCACTTCCGCGACCTTTATTTACGTAAGAGGTGCAAACAAAGTTGTACACATACCGTGTCCATATCTGTTTCTAGCGTGTTTTTCTCACGGACGTAATAGGTACCAGATATCATCTTGAACTAACCTTTCGAAGAAAGTCGCTGACATTGTCTAATGAACACGTACGTAATGGAATGCCCCACATAGAGTATTCTCACGCAAATAATTAGATTGATTACAGAACGAAAAAATAATAGCATATATTTCTGTTAATTTTGAATCTTCATAAATGTAAATTATGGAAGTAACACTATCAGATAAGTATAATTCCATATAATTATTAACACCTTTAGCTGTTTGCTTGGTTGAAAATTACTCCACGAATTATAATGTCTATGAGACAGCGAATTATTCCGTACAATATGATGTAAATCCACAAGAAACTTGTAGATTGTACTTTAATGATAATTTCTTTGTTTTTCTCACACAACGACGTATAAATCGTGACGCATGGATAACAAAAAGCGGTGTAGTGGTATGTCTTTTGGCCAACGGAACAGTATAATGAACTTAAGTCGACGTGGATAGGTATTGTTTTCATTTGGCGTCAGATCTGTCGTGGCTGCCAAAGCTATCGATTGTAATCTTGGTGATGTTTTTGTTAGGAAACCGAGGAAGTCATTCCGTGCTTTATTGCTTAATCTGACAGATCATGGCTATTTGAGGAACTTAGGTAACGGTAGAGGAACGGTAATGTTGAGATTTATTTGTTGTCCATAAGAAACGCTAGCAAAACGAAAATGCATTGTGAACACTCAAATTAAAGTTTCATTTACAAACTAATAATTATAAACTGTTGACAGGGATACAACGGTTGATTTTTAAAATAGACCCGTCCTTTTAATGTCATCCGTTCCTTTTTGCTACTGGAATATTAATAACCCGTTTAAGGGCTAGAAAATTATACTTTAACTGCCTTACTGAACTTAACCTTTTGCTTAACTTATGTTTGTTTTATAATTACCCTGTAAAAAATGAGAGAAATTTGTTATGAATGTCAAATACAGCAGAAAATACGTGTTATTCTATCCCCTCAGTCTCATAATGTAGTACGTAGCCGGTGTCACCTTGTACCTTGTAATTTGTAGGCACCCTCTTATAGCTGCTGTGACCCTAAGTAATACCTTCGATTCGGGCAAACATAAAAGCATTTTATTATAACTATACTTTGTCTATGACTCTATTTCTATTTTCATTTATAAACTAAAAGTGCCTTCTCCTCTTAATAATATCAGCCATCTTAATATTTTATAACATAGGAACAATCACTTATCTCGGTGTTATTATAGACTTAGTCACGAAGCCGTTACGTTGTATAATAAAAATACCTCTATCTATGTTTTACAACAGAAGATCCATCCATCATTATACAATGACGCGACAAAATAAAATCTTCCGACCGATCTCTATAATTATTATAACCTATAGAGCTTATTGACGTGTAAATGCATTTAGATAAAGAATATATCTCAGAATGACTAAATAAGTAGGAAAGAAATATGTTTGTGACCTTATAGAGATGACGACATTCTTTAAATGTTTTACCTTATTAATTACAAGTAGATTTCATCATTATTCATTTTATTGTATTTGTCATTATAAGTTAAATTATTAGCAAAGAAGAGGTAGGTTACTTCTAGAAGTTCGTTAATACAAAGATATATCTTTCGTCCCTTGTGAGAACTACATCTGTCCTAATTACCTTCAATCCGTGTCATAATTGAGACTGTAGTTGTGGGATCATTACAAAGCCTGCAAAAATGATATTTACATAGGCAATAATATGTTGTTCCGTTATGGAGTCGCTCGTTACCTACAAGTTGCAAAGCATTACGTTTGATGTATTCATTGCAGCCGGGCCGGGCAGACAGCGGTCCGCTTGTTAACTCAGGCCATGTTAAACAAAACCTGTAGCAATTTACGGCCGAGACACGATCGAACACAGTACTCTGCATTAATATTTACATTAAGTTTAAGGTGTGGCAAATACATTCAATAGAATACTGATAAAGTCAGGTTTTTCAAATGTTAATGCCCAGCGTGTAGTATTGATAACA
>JADANM010005346.1:5292516-5304859 GCA_026213755.1 Eurema hecabe | reverse complement strand
CCTTCCTTTCCCCTCTCGTAGAGATAATCAAGAATCTAATGTACCCCCACTACAACAATCGAATACCGACCCTGAAGTTAATAAAAAAGAAAAAGAAAACAAACCGAAACCGAGACTGAATGTTAAAAAGCAACAACAATTGAAGAAACTTGAAGAGATTGCTGAAAAACATAAAGAAAGGAGTGAAAAAATATTGGCTAAAGCTAAACAACTGCCCAAAACCATAGAAAAAATGGACCCATCTAAAAGCCAAATACCTGTTATAAAAAAACAAAAGATAATAAAAAAGTCCAAAATAGAAAAAGATATTTCTTCAATAGAAACAATTACCACTGAAAAAGAATCAGTAATTGAAGCGAAACAAACGCCACGAATTTCTGCAATGTCGATTAAGGAAAAATCTGTAAAAACTAGAACAAAAAAGGAGGTACCAAAGAAAATCAAAGAAAGTACAATGAGCTTAGATAGTCTTGAAGATCCACCTAAAACAAGCAGAGAACAAAACAGCCAATCTATTGGGATAAACACAGAACTACTCTGTCCATGTGTGCCTTGTGTTATACACAACGCCAACTTACAACCTGCAAAGCCGTCCAAAGGAAAAAAAGATAAAGAACCCCTAAAAAAAAAATCACATGTTTTAAAATTAAATAAAGAAGATAGCATACGTAATGAAATTATAGAAAATTCTTCAAGTGTTGAATTACTATTTAAAAATCCATGTATAGTCAGTTCCTGTGACATAGGCAAAGAAATACGAGACCAAGATAACTGTGATGATACTACAAATAACTACAAAAACCTCGATATACCTTTTTATACTTCTTCCTCGGATGTTATTGAAGTAACAAGTGACATAAAAAGTTTAGACATTGCCGACCTTAACTCAACCGATAACAATTTGGAAACAAATTCAGAAGATATTAACAATCCACTTTCAAAAGACGTTGTCGATGAAAATGACAACTATAACAATTTATCTACTGAGAATTTTGATGAAAACTATGAACGAGACCTCAGTGAAGACAGCTTAGAGTGTAATGAACATGAAAACGTAAATGACGACGAAGGTAATGAAAATAATTTAGTTAGTCGTCATGGCAGTGGAGACACATATACAAAATTTATAGATAATCCAGCAGACTTAGAGGAATTTCTCACATTAACAGACGATATGATATGCAAAAATAATGATAATAAAAACGACTTAACAGAAATAGACATAGAACAACTGCACACCCCTCAAACAAATTCATTAGAATCAGTATGTGCTAAAGTCGACAGTAACCAGAATATGTTAACTAAACATAATTTTTCGGATGCTATTAAAGAACTTAAAAATAATTTTAAAGATATTTTACAAGCACAAGATGTACCACTTGATGAATATGAAGAAGCTAATAAGAAGGTGTCAGACATGGAACACATAACAGTTTATGAACTCAAATTTTTCGAACAGAAAAAAGAAGAGGAAAGTTTTGTTACGAACGATACCAGTGTAAAGCTACCATCTATTAACGAAAACAATAAATTAGCACAAAGAAACACACAAAGCAAGAATAAAGGGTCTAACGTATATCAAGATCATCGAAAAATTAAAATGCAAAATAGATCTGATAAAGACTATCAAACGTATATAATAAAGGCAAATCGAGAAGAGAGCAGCGATGAAGCACCTCCTTTAAAATTACCTCGCATTGATTTAAAAAGGTTTTCCGCGTTGTCAGTAGTATCCATTTTAGGGCTTCAGAGTCACCTAGCGTAAATATAAATCATTATAGATTTAATTTTCGATTTAGACAGCTTAGGTACTATAGACTTAGCATTTTTCTGTTTTGTGTGTAGTACACTATTTGTGTTGCTAGTCTAGCGAATTATTAAAATGTATTTATTTTATTTAATAATTATTATTTGCAGGCTTGATGACAATTACGAC
Organism: Eurema hecabe; assembly: GCA_026213755.1. NCBI lineage: Eukaryota > Metazoa > Arthropoda > Insecta > Lepidoptera > Pieridae > Terias > Terias hecabe. The sequence goes on along the minus strand of JADANM010005346.1, from coordinate 5,302,923 downwards.
CCATTTGCATCCGCCGCAAGGCAGATGAAGGAACTCATGTCCTCGGATACAAATATTCCTAAAAACCTACAAAATTCCACCCGAACTCTTCCCACTCTTAAAACCACTTCAACCCCGAAACCATCTCTCACGCGCCCGGATAACACTAAAATAATGAAAGATTCTATAAACAAAACTTATCAAAAGACACCAACATTGCATAGAATGAAATCATTTGGAAGTACAAATAGTGATAATAATCCAAATGCTTTTGGCGGTAGATGTAGTTCGTTCCGATTAAATAGAAATGATAAGAGGCCGAATCTCAACAATACTTTTACCAAGTCTAGTAAGGAGAACATTAGTAATATTGATAAACAATACTTTAATCGAAATAATAACTTAAATAGGTCCTATTCGAGTTACAATAATTCGGCCTATAGCACACCTAAATTAAAAGATAAAATCCCAAAGTTATCCACATCTATGCACCACGCATTTCAACGTAATACTATCAAACAACCTCAAAAAGTTAATAAAATTTCAAAAGAAGACGAACAGAAAGACTTTGTCAACCTTGATGTTATTTTGTCTTGCGATAATTCTTCAATGACTGACAGTAATTATATAGATCCGATGCTTATTAACGAAAATGACAACTTACCCATTAACGTTAACACTATACTTAACAATCCCGACATAATAAGTAGTTTAGAATCTTTGCTAACAACCGAAAATTTACCTGCAAAATTTGAATCTTTTAATACGTTACATAATAATAATAACGACAATTCGAAAAAAGCAAATAGACCTACTGACTTAGAATTGTACAATAATGAAAAGAATCAAAACTCCCATACGAATAATGCCACAACGCCCATAATAAGTGACATGAGCTCGCAGTACAGTAAATTAATGTCTTCTTTAGAGCACAGTATAACGTCTAGAACTTCGGGTAGAGATGATGATTCTTTATGCGAAGATTTCGATCTTGAAGAATTCATGACATCTTTTGACGATGAAGTCAACAAACAGAAAGCCGAAAACAAACGTTCATGTAGTTCTACAACTAGGGTTGTTAAGCAGTCAGAATTAGCAGACCATGTTGTAGACACGAAAGTAGAAATGCAGAATTCAATAAATTGTAGTAGCAACGGTTTAATTCCAGTAAATAAATCGATGTCACTTGTTTTTAGCAGCAACAATATTGTGGGTGAAAAACTCTTCCCTTCCTCCGTCAAACGTTCCACCTCCCTCCTCGATTCCATTCAAAAAAGACCCTCCAGCAAAATAGACACTCCGAACAAGAGCCGACACAAGTCCGATCAGTTGGATGACGACATAATGCAATCTTTGAAGGAGTTTGACAAATTCTATGAGTCACAAAAACATGACAAATGTGCATCAAGTAGAGAAGTCAGCAAATTGTATATAGATACAGTTAAAAGAGATAGTCGCAAGAAAAGTGAACAAAAGATCAACAGGAATGATATTGTAACTAATGGAAATCATACTCCTAGTGGGAAAATTAGCAATGATTCAGCATATAGCAGGTTAGTCAGGTAACTGTTTTACGTTAACGAAATGCAGAGGTTAATAATTAAGTAAAACCTTTTTAATAACTTAATTGAATGACTTGTATATTGTTCAAGATATTCGTCAATTTTTTGTATTACCTGTGTACATAAACTTAAAATAGTTTGATGCAAAATATTTTAAGTTTATGTACACAGGTAGCTTTTTGAGTTACTCACAACAACGCAATTAAGTGTTAGTGTGAAAAGACTTCTCATATTTTGTAATTTTTTCAGCCTCAATAGAGTTTCACCTTCAAAGCTTTCCTTATGTAATGTTAAAGAAACCAGTGATATGGTATTACTAGAACAAATTCCTGCCGGATCTGACTCCAGCGAAAGTCACAAAGAAGACAGGCGATCTGCATCTAGTGATGAGTTTTTAGCCATTGAAAGATCTACAGAGTTACAAGAGACTTTAACCAGATCTGAGATACATTCATCCTATAACAATGTTGGAAATATTAATGGTGAGTATTATATTGTTTTCTGAATTTGGCTTCTTGCACTTCTACTCTGCTAACAAACTGGTTCTCGTACTTTTGTTTATTAATAACCAAAATAAATCACATATTACAGTGTTGAAATTAAAATATTAATGTAAATAATTGGCCATTTAAAAGATAATCCTACTATCCTACCAATATTATAAATGTGTAAGCCTGTTATTCTTTCACGCAAATGCGGCTGAATGGATTTAGTCGAAATTTGGTATGTAGATAGGTGGTGCTACCCCGGGAACGGAAGCTACGCGGGTAAAATAGCGTTTCACATCTAGTATATTATATTTTATAGAAAAACACGCAAGTAGTCGCGCGTCAGCACACCGCAGTGCGTCGCGGAGAGTGAATACTAAAGAAACGGTAAGCTCGAGCGGATCCGAAACATCGCTCCAGCCAAGCAGAAGAGATTCCGCTCCCGCCTCCGCGCCGCGCTTGTCCCGCTTCTGCCACGAGTGCGGCAGCAAGTTCCCCGTAGACACTGCCAAATTCTGTATCGAGTGCGGCGTTAAAAGGCTCCTGTTGTGACTTCAATTGTGTGGTTTTAAACGCAGACGCAACTTGGACAAAATCAAATATGGAGGATTTTTTGACAGTCATCAATACAAAGATCATTTGATTAAACGTCAAAATATAATATGGATATCGCAAATGATCGACCAGCAACCCCTTACATTTTGTCACATCTAGTATCTACTAAAATCTAAAACTGGAGCGCTCTACGCCTCCGCCATTTTATCCAAGTTGCGTATAATTATACATAATTATCTAGTCCTAATTACCGTCAATAAGAACTTCATTTTAGAAGTTTAAACTTGGCGAATCAATGAAAGGGGAATTTCACTGTCATGGTTATGAAATGGTTAACTTGGATTAAGCATCATAATCAAGAATAAATTATACAATAAAAAGTACCATGGTGTTATTATAATATTTAAATGTTTTATAGATAGATATGTTTTTCTTCTAAACATATGCACTAAAATGTTATGCGACTATGACCTTTCAAATATTATATTGTAGGTAACTGATATTGCATATTTTATCTACCTACATACTATATATATAGGTACTTTTTCAATATATTATTTGTATTGAATTTTTTTAAAGACTAAGTACCTAAAGTGTGAACTAAGTTTTGTTTGATGCAATTTGGATTTTGGTGCTGCATACCATTAGGTATATATTGTACAAGGCAAAGAATAATAAAACCAAGGTACATAAATTATGTCGACCTAAAGATAAAATAGACGCGATACAATCAAGTTGAGATCTTTTCCTAATACGATTTCTTGAACTAGAATATGGCAGACATGAGACAGCGGAGTTTCATTTAATGCTCTACAAAAAAAAACAAATCGTATAAGTTTTCCGCACGAATTTTCTTGATGGATTTCTATGTAAACTTTCCTATCTTGACATTTCAGTGTACCTACCACACTCGGGGCCTTGAGGAATCAAATTAATCACAATATTATGATTAGTTCACACGGCTTAGTTTTAAAATTTTATATGTATAGGCCATAGCACATAGCAAAAATGTAAAGATCGCTTATTATCTGGAAAGTGTATCTAACTATAAAACATTTCAAATTGTATTTGAGATATTGAACAATATTAATTTACGATTTTAATCAAACAGACCAAACTTTTAAATTACGTTAATTTCTATTCTTTTAACTACTTAACAAAGTCCATTATCAACTTAGTACCACTCTTATAAAATGGGTAATAATTAATTATAAATTAAGTAGAGTTGAGTGTGCGAGAATTTTATAACATTAATAAAGTTATCACAAAAATATTAATTCCCTTTTATGAATTGAAACAAGGTTGATTAGTTTTATTGATGTTAAGACACCAACATTTTGATGTTACCAAATTGTTTATGAATGTCAAATGTGCCTTCCCTATCAATTATTCGCATCCTTTATATGTAAGATATCAAAATATCACATTGCCTTCTGGATTGAAATATCTGTGATATGGGAAATGTTTTTAAAAAATTCAATCATAATCTGACTATCTCAAGGGGATCTAAAGTTAAGTGCCAATTTTATTTGTGTTTTGAAAAGAATTTTTGTGTTTTTTATTTATAATTTGTTTTGTCCTTGTTAATTAATGTATTTTATACTATTTAAACTTCATAGATTCCCATAGAGTTAGCTTTTTAACAAGACTGATTTTATTTCAAAAGTTTTGTAAACAAATGACCATAACTTACTACTGTATATTGGTTTAATTAACAAACTTATCATGTAATAAATTAACATTCAATATTAAGACTGTTTTATTTATATATCTATCATATTATAATATAATTGATTACCCTTGTATTGTCACAATAGTTCCTCTACTTTAAATTTGTATTAATACCAAATAAAGGGAATTTATTAATTATTAAACAAAGTAGTATTCTAGTGGTAAAATGAAATAAATTCAATGATCTATAAAAAATTTAATGTTAATATTACAAACATAAAATAGCGTTAGAAAAAATATTTACATTGATATTAACAAATTACACTAAAGGCTAGATAAAATTTAAATCTTAGAGTCTAAGCATTTGTTTGTATGATTTCCGAGGTGGTATAGCTCCTCTCACCCTTAATCTTCGCAGAGCTTCTCGAAGATGTTTAGGCTGCAGTGGCCCTGTTTCTCCAGAGCTTTCCAATACTTCCAGTGCTTTAAATAGAAACAAAAACACTATTTAAGCGAAATTACGTCAATAATACAATGTTACATCTATAGTTAGATTGATCATATTTAATTTGAATAGTCCTTTTTAGATTATACCTACCTCATGATATAAAGATGTATAACCATACAAAATTCTAACAGTAAATGTCATCATAGCTACTTGCAGCCAAGGACAAGCTCATAAATTATCAAAAAAAATATTAGTCTGTGGTAAGCTAGTAGAGTGGATAAAAAATAATAATCACCTTCTTCAACCACTTCCCCTACAAAAACTTTAGCTATACCAGACATAGCTATTACAACATTCTGTCCTACCGAACATCCTGTTATTGTTTGCATGAGCCTCTTCACTGCAGCTTTAGGGAATGCTGCACGCCTATACATTTCATATCGGTTTAGCTGCTCTTCCGTGAAGTTTGAAACCAAAACTCTGTAAGAAAAGGAAATATAAAATTATTTTGGATATAAACTATATCCTAACTGACAAAGATTGCCACATAGGCAAGTCAAACATGAAAACAAGCCAGGATCATTGCAGGCGCCACTTATGATTGTTGATTAACATCTTTAAATTAATCACACCAAATATTAGGAGAAGAATTCCAAGAACTTACTGCATCTTTTCTCTTTCCTCTTCCTCTAACTCTTTTTTACTCTTTTTCTCTCTTTCTCTTTCACTCATTTCCTCTGTTGTCTGATAATCTAAATTAGAGTCATGTTGTTCAAGATCATTTATATTTGATAATACTGAGCTTTCTTCAATCATTTTACTAGTGGCTTGTTCCTCTATTATATTATCAATATTACTTTCTTCAATGGTATGGTTATTGTCAAAAGAATAATCATTTATAAAAGATTCATATTTGTCATTGTCATCTGTAAATGTGTCAGTCCTAGTGCTAAGAATATCATCTGATCTTTCTGTGTAAATTGGACCCAGTTCCACATCCTTGTTCTGTTTAAACAATTCATCTGAGTATGTCTCAACATTTTGTGCTTGAACATTTTGTGTACTTTCACCATAATTTGTTAATGTAGCATCTGTAAAATTAACAGACCATTAATAAGGAAAGTAATTTAAATAGAGACAGATGTTTATGAAAACTGGAACACTATACACACATTCTGGTTCATCTTTCAGAAGACTTTCTTCTATTTCAAGTGACAGATCTTGAGAATCCCCTTCGTTAGAGTCACTTTGTTCTAATTCGCGAGCCAATTCTTCCTCTAGAAATAAAAGGCCAATATTTTTCTCATTAATAGAAACCTAAAAAATGAAAAATCAGGATCTAAAGATAGAATCAATTTAATTTTACCTCTTAACCTTTCAGCTTCAGTTAAAGCATCACTGTTGTGATTATCAGCCATTTGGACTTTCTTTAAACATATAAGCTTTAAATATTTTTTAAATAATAAAAATGTAGGCTAATTGCGAAGGCAAACTTGAGTAGGTATATGCGACTTTTTAGTAATTTTGATTTATTTATAGAAATAAGAAACTTCAAATATGATATTAGGCAAATGACACAATTCAAGTTGTAAATACAAAATGACAGTTATTAATGTCAAAATAAATTTAAAAAATTTAGATGATAGGCTATTCACATTTTTTTTATATCATAAGAGGCAAAGCAAAGAGAATGTAATCACTACGTTGGGAAAACGAGCTGCCACAGCCTGGAAAGTGGAAAAATTTAAACATTCGCGGAGTTTGACGGATCAGATTGCCGGACTTTTAGAAAGATGTGATGCACTACAACTTGGGTTGACACAATAGAAATTCTGTTCATATAAATAAACTTAATTTGTTTTTTTTTTGCAATGTATCTTCACACAAATATGTAATTTTTATCAATGCGTTTCATATCTTGGTCTATACAAGCCTTAAGTGTCTGTCAAATCACAGCTGTCAGCAGTAAGCTGTGTATAATAAAATACCAAAATTTGATTTGCCAGTTGCCTCTGAGTTCTGACATTTATGCTCGATTGCCAGTTGAATTGAGAGTGGGGTCTGTGGATGCCGATAATCGAAATTTTCTAGAATAAAGTTCAATAAATAGTGTGCTCTAGGTGCGGACAGAGAGTTCCATCATGAGTGCATTAATGAAAGTATCCTTATCACGCAGTCCAGCGTCGTTGGTTTGTACTATAATAAAAGTTATTGCGTGTAATTATTATTTGTTATGTAACCAAAAAAAAAAGAAATGTTAAACACGAACAAGAGTTAGCTGTTACAAAATATGTCGCAACTTTCTTAGAAAGGGCTTTTAGCTTAAAGCCTTTGGCTCCCAAAAATTACTCTATTATCATATTATGTCATTTGACTGTTGTACAGTGGTAAATCTGCATGTAATATTTGTTTTTAGGCTACTTACCTTTACCGAAATCTCCATTTGTCTGTTGGAGGAGCTACTCCCCTCAAAGAAGCCTCGGCAAACACAAATGTAACAAAATCTTACAATGTTATTGATCACCAACATGACGCCCTGGTTATTGGTGCTGGAGGTGCTGGTCTTCGAGCAGCCTTTGGCTTGGTACAAGAAGGTTTCAAAACTGCCGTCGTGACAAAATTGTTTCCTACAAGATCTCACACAGTAGCTGCCCAGGGTGGCATTAATGCTGCATTAGGTAATTAGTATTATAAATCATCTTTTTAAGAGAAACAGTAGAAACTGGTTTTTTTATTATCAACCATACTTTTGTTAATGATCTGACTTACTAATTAGTGTAAAAAAACAAGACTGAGTATTATTTATTATTAAAAGTCATTATTTCATACTGTATATATTTTTTCAGGTAATATGGAAGACGACAGTTGGCTTTGGCACATGTATGACACAGTTAAAGGATCAGATTGGCTTGGCGATCAGGTACAATTTTATTTGTTTACAAGAATAAATAAAATTGTGTTACTAAAAATCACAGTCAATTAAATACTTAATGGAAATGAAGATAATATTAGTCTAATAATCACCACATAATCACATAATAAATTAAAGACACTAAACTATTCTCTAAGACTTTATTTATAATACAAATATCTAGTTTTATGTGTGTTATACATGCATGCAACACAGTACATGGCTAGTAACAAATAAAGTTAGCTCTAATTTTGAATGATTTCAGGACGCTATTCACTACATGACAAAGGAAGCTCCCCATGCTGTAATTGAACTTGATAATTATGGAATGCCATTCTCGAGAACACCCGAAGGCAAGATTTACCAGCGTGCCTTCGGTGGTCAGTCACTTAAATTTGGCAAAGGTGGTCAAGCCCACAGATGCTGTGCTGTTGCTGACAGGTAATATATACTTTTGTTGAATTTAACTGACATAATAAGGTCAATCTCTAATTAATTGTATCCCAACCATTTAATAAGTAATTGTTATATTTTTCAAATGTATTTAAAAAAAAAAAAAGTATGCCTTTTTTATTGTATGTATAATAAAAAAAGTCCTTGCTACAGTGAGCACTCACAATTCATAAATAAATTATGCTATACAATTATTCTTCACAACTACAAAAAGCCTCTCTATATTATTTGTTTTTATTTCCACTTAAACATATCATATACAATTTTATCATCTGATGAGATTTTTTTCATATCACATTTATTTCACTGATAACTGCAGTGATAACTGATTTGCAACTTAGATATTTCAATTACTTAATCCAACTTGTATATTTGAAAAGACATTTTTATTTCTGCTACTTGTTGATATCAATACACTTATTTACTGCAATATTAAGATTTATTTGTTGACCTAAATATGAATATAATATTTTTCATTTGGCAACACTTAATAGTTATAATTTCCTTTTTTTAGAACTGGTCATTCTTTGCTCCACACATTGTATGGCCAGTCTTTACGTTATGACTGTGAATATTTCATTGAATACTTTGCCATGGATTTGCTTATGGAGGATGGTGTCTGCAAAGGATGCATTGCCCTTAACCTTGAAGATGGAACACTACATAGGTAACAGATACGAATATTAAAAATAATTCGCGATGCTTATTTTACACACATAGCAATTTAACGAAAACTATGGTGAATTAATTTAATATTAGGGCTAACTTTTACACATTTATTTTCCCATATATTTGTGTTATAATAAAAATAACCCAAAACACTTGAGTAAATAAAGATAAAAGTATTGTACATTTGTTGAAGTCAACAACATAATCATCTAATGCTATTCTATAGCTTTTATTCTGAACGATTTCAACGATTTGAATCGTAGAAAGTAGTAGCTTATTGCTTTGTATTTTTTTAATTATATTTAAATAGTGGAGGTACTTGGGGTACTTTTATGCTACATTGCTACGCGCTTGCGCTACCATAAATTTAATATTTCAAATTATAAATAAGTAATCTATTTTGTTATAAATATGTCCCGAATAAAGGGATTGACTTGAGGTTAAATTATTTTTTTTGTTAGGAATATTGTTAACTTTCATTATCTTTATGTAAGTCAGTTAACTGCGGGCGGGCGACACCTCAAAACCAGCCCTATTCTGAAAGCTTGCCTGGAGGATCATTACCAGAGATGTCGCCCTATGCTACGTTTCTCCTTATTCTTATTGATTGTTCATGTTTGGAATTTGTTATTGGTTTATTAGAGTAGCAATAAACACTTATTTATTTATATTTTATTTAATCAAAAATTAAATTAAAATATGTTTCCACAGGTTCCAAGCGAAGAACACGATACTAGCGACAGGCGGCACTGGTCGCTCATACTTCAGTTGCACCTCAGCCCACACATGCACTGGTGACGGCACCGCTATGGCGGCCCGAGCTGGTCTGCAGAATGAGGATATGGAGTTTGTGCAGTTCCACCCTACTGGTATGTTTGGTTTATTTAATATTGATGGAAATTGGACTGCTATTTATTTCAATATACCTAGTATTGTGAAAAGAAAATTGTCAAACTGAAATTGTAACTTTAATAGTTAATCTAATCTGGGTATCTAGAACACGCGACATTTCGCCAAATTACAATAAACTATCTTTAAGAAGATCATTTTTAGCATTGCATTATTTATAACAGTTTTGATCTGTTTGTTTGTTTAATTAGTGATAGACATTTTGCGTCACATTAAATCTAAAACGTCATAAAATTAAATTGTAATGGAAAGTTATAGTACACTTTGTATATCAATTAAACAACTAATAAAGATAATTGGCATTTAAAAGCAATTTAACTTTGTTTATACAAACTCTATAATATAGTTTTACATGCATGAAATCGAATAATTACTTCGTCGGTTAAGATTCCAAATGATAGCTTTAAAAGTAAAAGCATAAATTCCATTAAGTGTTTTGCTTAATGTAAATGAAAACTTAATAGCAGTTCAGCATTTCATGTCAAGCATATCTACAATCCCGGGGGACAAAAGTAGGTTATATCGGATCGACTAAAAAACCGACTAAACCCTACGGCGTTCCACTGTCCCGCATTGCAAAGGCCGCAAACCCTCTCTATAGGATGGAAGTCTAGTTCCAGTAGTGTTGATGTTTCATCAGGTGGCTCGCATCGTATGCTTCCTGTGCTATAATGAGAGTGTGTCAGGTATCTACGGCGCCGGGTGCCTGATGACGGAGGGGTGCCGCGGCGAGGGCGGGTTCCTGGTGAACGCGAAGGGCGA
>JADANM010005346.1:5255500-5279846 GCA_026213755.1 Eurema hecabe | reverse complement strand
CCAAAAAGTCGCCAAAAGCAGTAATAAAAGATCGTTAAAGAGGATTGCATAATATGACAAAATGTTATTAATTGCTGTTTCTTAATACATACTTGTCATCTTCTAAAAGTTTGTCATCTAAACTAAATTTGTACTGAAATCCTGAACATCCTCCACTTTCTACGCAAAGTCTTAAAAATAAATTACTGCCACAAAGCTCCTTTAACCGGTTAACACAATTATCACTCAACACAACTGCGTCACTAGAAGATAGGTCTTGCATTTGGTTACAATATGATCTTGCTCTTTGTAGATGCCGATAATTATTTATTACAAATGGTTTTACAAATTTTGTAAACATTTTATATGTAATATATTTCAATATTATTAGGTATATACAAGTACCTAATCTTCAAACGAAACAAGGAAGCAAATTTAATAAGCAAAATATTTTTAACTTGTTGGTTCAACAATCATAAGACAATAATTATTACTATACTCTGTCACAGTATATTAATAATGATTTATTAACAAACAATATATCTTTTATTTTTAAAGAATGTTATAAATCGTATTATTTTTTTGTTTTTTTTTTATCAAAGGAACATTTGACTTATGTCACATAATGACAAATTACAACTGACATTTATGAATAACTTGAATGTACAGAGTACAAATAAATTGTCAATCCATACTTAAATTATAATTTAAAATAGAAATAATTTAAAAATAGCATATAAAATTATGCAATATTGTGAAGTAGAAGTCAAGCTGTTTCACTTGATTTCCTGTATTTTAAGTTTTAATTACAATTTTTTCACAGTCGAATTCATCGTAGGCTAGCGTTGTGCTTACAGATTATTTATATAAAGAAATCTATATCTATACTTAATATATAAAGCTGAAGAGTTTGTTTGTTTGTTTGTTTGAACGCGCTAATCTCAGGATCTACTGGTTCGAATTGAAAAATTATTTTTTTATTGAATTGACCATTTATCGAGGAAGACTTTAGGCTACATAACCTCACGCTGCGACTAAAAGGAGCGAAGAAATAATAGAAACATTATATGTCTATCTTCTAAGATTGACTCACTATAACTAATGTCCGACCGAAAGTTCGGTTTCGGTTTCGGTTTCGGCTGAGTTTCGGCCAAAAATCAAGTTTCGTTTTCGGCCAAAATTGGCCGAAACTTTTGCCGAAACCGAAATTTATGTCGCAAGCTCACACACGTTCACGCTCGCCTCTCTTTCCTGCGCAACACGTTGACGGACGCTGTCCAAAGCAAAGTGATCCAAAGTATTAAAGAGAAAGATCTGAAAATACCAATACTTAGAATTTAATGAAACAGTAACAATAACTGAATTGATCAGTGTTAACTGATAAACATTATGCTATGAAACTTAATTTGAAAAAATAATAAAAGTGTTATATATATTTTTATATATTATGTTAAATAAATGATTACAACAAATTTAATATAGTGTGTTTCGATTTCATGCCCTTATTAATGCAAAATAATACGAAAAATGCACCAAATGTCAGTATTTTAAGAAATTTAATACTTGACCACGTAAGTTTCGGTTTCGGTTTCGGTTTCGGCCGAAACTGAAGCCACTGCCGAACATTCGGTTTCGGTTTCTGTTTCGGCGAAAAAACCAGTTTCGGTCGATTACTAACTATAACATAATACTAGAAATAGAAACAGACGGGGACGAAGTAAAATAATATTTATAGTTTTCTGCACATAAAACAAACCAAACAAACATTTTATCAAAAACATTACAATAAGAAAACAAAAGGAAGCATTTCAGCCTGTGCTGTCCCGAAGCCGAAGTCCGAAACCGCGCTGTAGCATTTTCGAATATGCCTAACCCGCGCCAACAAACGTTCAGTGAGTTCAACGTTATTCTTTAAATTGCCATAATTTTTTTATTTATCAACCGATTGACTTGAATTAAACACTAAATGATAGGTGAAGCTTACCACAATATATCATTGAAAACTCCATCTAGATAGGGTAAGCCGTTTCTGAGATTAGCGTGCACAAACAAACAGACAAACAGACAAAAATTTAAAAAATCATTGTTTTGGGTTCTATTGCGTTAATTAGGGTATCCTATAATATTTTTTCCCATATATCTTCCATGTACAGACAGCGACTCGTTACGTTTTTATTATATGTATAGATAAAATCAAAGAAATTAATTAATTTTCGATGATATTATATTAAATACATATGTTATTAGCGCAAAATTTTTAAGACGCAAAAACATCCTAATTAGGACGTCTTACCTTTAGCCTTTAGGTGATTTGTTGCCGGTGCATTCATGCGTAACTGACAGAACTAATAATTTTATTGTTGGTTGTATCTTTTATCTCATTTCTATCGTTTTGACTTGTTTGTATGTGTGCTGCTGCTGCTGTTCGCAACACTATTTTCAGTTTATTTGTTTGGGTATAACACATCTATTACCCAATATCTTTGGTCAGAACAGATCACTGATATGATATTACACGATACGTTTTTGGATCTGTATGTTTGTCACCTGAAGATACAACTTGTATCAATAGGTATAAAATTTGTATTTTTTTAATTTTCGGTTTTTCATTCACTTAGTCGACTTGATAAATACAGATATATTATAATACTAGCTGTGCCCGCAACTTCGCCCGCGTAGAAAAGTGACTTTTTTCACAATATATAATTGAAAACTCCATCTAGATAGGATAAGCCGTTTCTGAGATTAGCGTGCACAAACAAACAGACAAACAGACAAAAATTCCAAAAATCATTGTTTTGGGTTCTATTGCGTTAATAAAGGTCTCCTATAATGTTTTTTCTCATATATCTCCCATGTACAGACAGCGACTCGTTACGTTTTTATTATATGTATAGACTAGCTGTGCCAGCGACTTCGCCCGCGTAGAAAAGTGTCTTTGGGCAGCATGTTTTAAAATGCCTAACCCGCGCCAACAAACGTTCAGCAAGTTCAACGTGATTCTTTAAATTGCTATAACTTTTTATTTATCAACCGATTGACATGAATTAAACACTAAATGTTAAGTGAAGCTTACCACAATATATCATTGAAAATCCCATCTAAATAGGATAAGCCGTTTCTGAGATTAGCGTGCACAAACAATCAGACAAACAGACAAAAATTCCAAACATCATTGTTTTGGGTTCTGTTGCGTTAATAAAGGTCTCCTGTAATATTTTTTCTCATGTAACTTTCATGTACAGACAGGGACTCGTTACGTTTTTATTATATGTATAGCTATAGATATAATACAATAGGAATATGTGTATATCTGTACATATACAGTAACAAAGTGAACATTTTCTATCTCAAATTTTGGCGGATGTCAGATTGGTTGTGTTGAAAATGCGAATACGAACTAATTCTAAATAAAAAATAAATCTGAATTATTAAATAGCGCTAAGACGGTTTTTGGGTAATGTTACTAAAAGTATTTATCACAATTGAAAATCTTAATGAAAACATTTATAACGCCAGAAAGTAAATGAATCCTATATATGATATAAATAAAATTGAAAATAATTTTGAAGTCAATCAAACTACTTATCTACTACCTTGAAAACGAAAAATTTTTAATCGATAAAAATTTTAACAATTTTATGTGTACGTCAAATTTTCCACTTTAAAGGGAAATACTCGACTGTTGCAACACTCATGTGTTTTCAAACAAGCCCGACAAGGAAAGAAACATATAAAAAAGAGAGAGAAAGCTAAAATTCTGGGAGAGCTGGCCAGCGGACCTGAAATAGCGGCACATTCACAAGTTTTTAACTCCTTATTTCATTTAATAAAACGGTATTTTTGTTACAAGTTACAGGCACATTGTTCCAAAATACAAAATTGTAAAAAAAGATTGTAATTTTTTTTATTTATTTGATTTATATGTTTATCAAGCACTTGCATATTAAAATTACTTTTGATTTTTACAATTAACCTTACTTTGATCTTTTGTTAGTATTATTTTTAATATTTAGACGCAATAAGAAAACAAGAACTATTTGTATTTAATAATATTTCTTGGGATATTATAAAGTAATAAGCTGGATACCCCACTCCACTTTGCGCGGCAGCGGTCAGAAGGCGGAGCTTATCGGCAAACTCGCGTCGAGGCTGGCTTCACTGTCAATTCGAGAGCTGCGAAGAGTACGCTCGCGTTTATTACGTTGTTTACAGTGAAGTGTGTTCAGTGAAATTTGTCGAATGCCGTGAAGTGAAAAAAAAATTATCGATTTGTGAAAAGTGCAACTTATGTGTTTCAAATGTTGTTATTAGTGCATTGTTAAGTGTTTTTATCAAAATGTGCAAAGCACCGTGGTGTGCAAATTTGATTTTTGCCACGTAGTGACGCGAACGGGTAATGATTCCTAATGTGGAGTTTGAAGCAAGATGGTTAGAGAGACTCGGCACCTGTGGGTTGGAAATTTACCCGATAACATACGTGAGGATCGCATAAGGGAACACTTTAAACGGTAAGTCCTGATATTGGAGGTGTATTTTGTATCCAATCAATGCTATTTCACATAATTTTAATTCAATACTAATTGATCCAAATATTTGTTTGTTTAGTACGCTTTAAGTCTAACATCTAAATAGAGCATTATCCATTACAAATACACACTACCATTTTATTGAGTAGGCTCACGGTCTAGGCATATAAACTATGATCTACAAAGGGAAGTAAATAAGTAAATTAGTTCGGTAAAAATAATGAATTTTAAATTAATGTAAATATAGGATTTATACATATTTTTGTATTTAAATATAAGCATCTTATATTGATGGTATTTTTATTTTGATATGTTTTTCAAATCCATTCAATTATACTATGTTAGGTACCAGTTTTAGAAACAGCTATGTATATTACCTATGTATCTGAACTATCTATATAACATTTATTCTTATATAGGTATTCAGTTTCTTTAGATTTGTAAGTTAAAGTGAAAACTATCAAATGTTTAATTACCGTATTGAAAAATACCAACGAAGTTTCCCTTTTTAACTTTGCTTTTCTGTTGCCTATACCAAGGCATCAATATGTTTGTATTTATTTCGTGTATATTTGACGTACTCATTAAAGTGTCCTAAGGCTATGCATAAACTAATCAACTAAACATGTAACTTATTTTTAGTGTATTTATGTATGAAGTAGGTAAATACAGCATTTTAGAGCTGATAGATATATTTATGAATAATAAGTCAGGTAAATCATTGTTTTTACTTTGAAATTATTAAACACTTGAAACAATATAGTGTAATCTTTAAGGAGAAATTTAAGTAAAAAACTTTAATTCAGAATATATTCCACTACTTCAAGTTAAAAAAAAGAATAATATAATCAGTAACCATAAGTATAAAAATTGAAACTTAAAATCAATATTTTTTGAGTTCTTAAGGGACATTGAATCTGCTTGGATAATTGTAATCAAACTATAGAGACCACTAGAACTCATAATATATGTATTAAGATACCAAGAATACAACTAACATTAACAGACTAGTGAAAACATTGAAAATAACCAGGTTGTAATTTAACTAGGCTGGTCAGTTAAAGCCACAGTATTAACATTGAGGAGATTTCTAATGTGTGAGACATCAGTCATCACTCATTAGAAATGTCCTGATTCTTTCACAAGGATTGTATGATACTGTAGTAAAAAAATTGTATATGCATATCATAGATCTACACTAAGACTTCTTTTGAGTAACATTAAAAAATTGAGTGAAGGGACACACACAATAGGGTTCCAATGTTATTTTCTATGATGTGGTTTTACTTACCTACTCTTTCTACATGGTAAATGTACATAATTATCTATGTTTAGTGCCATATTTCTAGTTCTAAATGATTTATATGGTGACAGACTGATATGACAAAACAAGATTTAAGAACATACCCATATACAATACAACTCTCAACAATTTTTCTATTGTTGCATACTGTTTTGACTAAATTATTATAGTGTTATAAAGATTAGGGTAATACAGTCTCCAGTTTTATTATTGGATCATAAGACAATGATAAGAGACTACACATGTTAGGTCCATTTGAAATAGTATAATTTTTTAATGAATTCTTTCTATGATTTAAATCTTCTATTATTCATTATTGGTCATTCCTACCCCCAATTAGTATCTATATATAAAACAAAGATGGGTTTGATACAACACTAATAACTCGAGATAGGCTAGACCAATTTTCATGGTTTTTGGTTAGTTGGATTTGTCTCTGCCCCAAATAGCAGAATACATAATAAAAATAATGAAACTTTATAATTGTCCACTAGGACAGAGTCACGGGCAACAGCTAGGTTTTAATAAGCAAAAGTTAGTTATTTCTTTTTATTAATCATCACAAACAACATTTTTCTTTTCTTCTTGCAGTTTGTATTATAGGACTTTTAAATTGGTACATGTTACATTAAATGAGATATAGAAATTTTTATGAACAATATTATGTTTAATTTTATTGCAATAATATCATAAGTATAACATTTACAATTGGAGAATTATTTATTTACAGAAATTTGTTGTCTTGGTTTATATGTCAAATATAAGTCAGGTAGTTTTGGTGAAAGATAAATAAACTTTTATGCTTACAAAATATCGTGTTTATTAGTTAGTAATTACTTCAGTGCTACATTATAAAAACCACTAAAGAGTAATATTTAAATTACTGACATATACAGAACTTTTTCAATAAATGTAAGGGTTAATTAATCTGTTTAACACACCTTCCATCTATTGATTTGAAAAAACAAAGTATGTGATGCATAGAGCATTTAACTACATCTAGAGTCTATTGTAATTTTGTCATATAATAAATACAGGTATTTTAATTTTTTTATTACCTAAGAGTTCGCTATATTATGTACTTGAATATAATTCCTTAAATTAACTGAAATATGGTGGCTAGAAGTTAATGGATGAGAATGATAACTTTAACAAATCGTAAGTTGATGTGCTTATCTTCTAGCCACCATATCTCGGTTAATTTTGGTTTTTACCAAATGATGCATATCATTTTGATGTAAAATTTTACAACTTGCATATAAGGTATTTTTTTCTAGCACTTACTGTTTCCCTAAAATTTAGTTCAGTAAGTAAAGTTCTCGTGGATGGATTTAAAAAAGACGTTCACTAGTCGATTCAAAGTACATTATATTAAAAAATGCAGCTTTTATCTGAAATTCGTATTTAAATCTAATCGAAAACACAAATTTGCGATAGTTGGTAAAAATTCATGTTTTCACGAAATTCATCAATGCTACTTTCAGTATAGACATGACAAGGCCAAGTCAGTATTCCTAAAACTGTCTTAAAGTGGGGTGGTATTTAATTTCAAGCTAGCTCTTACGAGACGTGTATGTGTCTGATTGTGTTTGGAGTAGAGTTGCTGGTCCTCAGATCCCCAGTACCTTTTTCTTTTTCAGCGAATCCAACTTCGAGCAATTCATCTTCCTACTCTAGCTATGATAAAAGACGTAATCCTTTTTTTTTCGTTCGACCATCCAGGGGTGTTATATGAATATTACCGTATCATTCACCTACAGTGCGATTTAAAAGAAAGTACTTTTTAAAAGGCCGGCAATTAATTGCTGAGCCCGAGCGGCGATATCCACATATGTGTGGTGGCTCGCCTGCTGGTTTGTCCCCTATTATAAGGTCACCCATAACTCCAGAATTAGTAAAATTTTTGTACTTCTGACAACATTGTTCTGATGCCTGTTATTTTATTACCTCGCACACGTCAGTCAGCGTTGGCCGCTTGTAGCGATTGGATATCCAAAATATTGAAATGTTTGAACTTCGGCATCTCATCCATCTTTACTTATCAATTTTTAATTTTAAAACTTATAAAAGTAATCGATCTTTCTCCGTTTTACAAACTCATACAAATACTCAGATGTTCTCAAACAAAAACCTGAAGTCATAAAAATAATTTTTTGTCTTAAATACCTTAGTGCTATAATAACTATATTACATAATATATGCTAAAATATTATTCAATAATTGCATTTTGTCATTCACCATTCCACATAATTTTTTTTCCACTCACAACCAGGATATTGTACTCATAAATTTTTTTACATTTAAAATTATTAATGTCATTAATTAATTCAAGAAAAATAGCTCTGATCCATTTCAAGTCAATATTTTAAGTTATTGCAATCTATGCAAAAAACAAACATTTAAAAAAACAAAGGATGTAGAGCTAAATTACTATGTATATATGTCGCAGGCGGATTGTATAATCCGCTCTATTACATTACGGCTCGCCGTTTTCTAAAACAGAGCCGTTTTGCAAAGCGGCGGTTCAACGATTAGCCGTATTGTCATTGCGATACGTTCTCCAATATAGCGGTCCACGTTTAGCCGCATTGTATTACTACTTAAATTGTAGGGTGACTGGAATTACAAAATAAAACAATGTATAAAGTGAAAATCAATTTTGATTATCATAAACAGCTGATATTCTTCTTACGATGTTCCTAATTTGGCTTAAATATAAAAAAATATATATATTACAAATCACATGTCAACTTGAAATAATTAGGTACTACAGTTAAACTTTTCCAAACATTAAATTTTAATAATCGTATAAAGCTAATAATTAAAAAAAAAAAATAAAAAAATAAATTATATCTCTTCTTACGATATTGATTTCTACATTTATTATTAAGTCACTAATTTAAGTGTTTGGCTTTAAACATTTTTCTCTTAAACATAATTATAAATCACAGGGCACAGTAATTTTGTATTTTTCAAATAAAGTTTTCCAAACACTAAATTCTAATAATCATATAAAGCTAGTAGATCTCTTCTTACGATATTCCTTTGAATAATAATTATTAAAAGTATTTGTACACCAATAAAAGTATTTGGCGTTAAGCATTTTTCTCTTAAACATATTATAAATCACACATATTATAACATCATTATAACAGTCATCGGAACTAAAAACTGTCAAAGGGGCGACTAATCCCTCGCTTTATTACATTACGGCTAGCTGTATTGAATAACGTATGGCGACGAATACATTCCGGCGGTTTTTTACTCAGCCGCATTCAATACGGCTAATCGTTGAAACGCCGCTTTTCCAAAACGGCCCTGTTTTGGAAAGGGGCTAGCCGTTATGTAATACGGTGGATTATACAATCCGCCTGCGACATATACATCATATTTTTATGTTATATTGGTTAACTATTTAAAGTTGTTTTACTTTTTTATTTGTTGTTGCCATAATTAGGGTTAAAGTGACTTTTATAGTATAACTTTAAGCGAATGTAGTCGAAAGTTTGAGAACCTCCACTGTCTTACCAGAGCAGGTTAAAAATAGTAATAAAAAATCATTTTATCTCTCTTATCTAAAGAGACTTTTAAATATTTAAAGCCTAATATTTTATTAATAACTGTAATCAATGTGTATCATTCATATTTTTGATTATAGAAACGATCTTTCCACATAACCTTTTAATCTTTCCCGGGTGAAAATTTGGTGACATAGTTATTTTTAAATAGTTTTTTGTTTTTTTCTGTTCTAGAGCAGATAAAATATGTTTTTATATATTATCATATACATATTAGTCCGGTCAATTTAGACCAAAAGATGAGGGTGAAGTTACATAAAGTCCCAACCAGCTGAATTTCAGTGAAATTGTTAAAAACATAATTATAAACAATTTCTAGAAGTGCCCCATCATTCCCCTGTAAGGAAAATTTTTTATTCAACGTCAAAGGTCAGAAAAATGAGATTTTCGCGATTTTCAGCAAAACGGTAAGTTTTATCATAAAAGAAACTTAGACAGCATTATAGATCATAAGTTTATCTATAAAAAATGTATCAATACTTTTCTTCTTACGAGCCACCGTTTCTGAGATATAACGACTCAAAAAGTTATAAAAGTTGTTATAGTCCTAATATGCATGAGTACGCTACGCATATATACATCTAGAGTTGTTATTCATGAGTCAATTAACTTGTCTTCCTCTAACCTCAGTTGCTGCTCACCAATATCTTTTTCGAGTATATTACCAAGTTCAAGTGTGGCTTGGTTATCATCTAGACCCGATAGGGGCGGGTTGGAAGTTGGTCAACAATATCTAATATATTCAAACTTTACTGCCACCTGTGCCGGAAAATCTGCTGAACACCATTTTTTGCAACTGCAAAAAGGGATGCAGTGCTAAACGTGGTTGCAAAAAAGGTGGACTGTCTTGTTCTTTGACATGCACAGATTCTCAAGGCCGGTCATGCTCTAATATTCAAGAATCAAAAACAATGGAGGATTCGTTTGACTCCAACGAAGTACTATGCGATACATCGCTATGACGCAATTTACTTGCAACCAAAATGAAGATGAATAAGAAGCAGGAGAAGAAGATCAAGAATTTGACACTTACGAATAAAACGAATAAACTTCAACACTATTTTTTTTAATTTACATCGTTTTAATCTTTCCCAATCTTGGAAAATTTCCGTTATTTGGCTATAGTTTTACATTAAACAGGATCACAACTGACCCGTGGAGTAGTGGACCCACTAAGTGCACTACCTCATGGGTGGCGTGGAAACGTGTGCATATTATGACGATAACAAGTTTTATAACCTTTTGAGTCATTATATCTCAGAAACGGTGGCTCGTAAGAAAAAAAGTATTGATACTTTTTATAGATAAACTTATGATCTACAATGCTGTCTAAGGTTCTTTTATGATAAAACTTACCGTTTTGCTGAAAATCGCGAAAATCTCATTTTTCTACCTTTGACCTTGAATAAAAAATTTTCCTTACAAGGGAATGATGGGGAACTTCTAGACATTGTTTATAATTATGTTTTGAACAATTTCATAGAAATTCAGCTTGTTGGGACTTTATGTAACTTCAAATATCTAAATTGACCGGACTATATACATTCTTGATCTTTTATTATTCAGTACAACTATAAAATTAATACTACTCATCTCATAAATAAACTGTTCAATTTTCTCCCCACTCACCCTACATAATATATATCATGTATAATATGAACAAAGTAAGAACAAGACGAATTTGTACAGTACCATTTGCCATTTTTTTGTACTTTGGAATAATATATTATGGTACAGAGCATAGTATTTTTTTTTATTTATGAAGTGGTGAGACGAGCTGGAATAAGCTCCTTATGGTAAGAGAAACGCCAGGCGCCAGCCCATAACCAATGTAGTGCTACCCAGAACTTTGCTCCAGGCAAGAGTGCACTACATTGACGCTCCCCACTTTGAGTCATAAGATGTTATGAGTTAAGACTCATTAGCCCAGTAATCGCGCTGGCTACAGTGCCCTTCAGACCGGAGCACAGTGACATTTGCACATCACATTTGTATTGTTAATCTATACTTATTACAGCTTATAGGAATAGCCTATATATTGTTTTTTTATTTTAGTGGGTGGCTAAGAGCGTATAGGTAAGCTACGTACGCACCTGAAAAAGAAAAAAAAAAACAACAGCCGCATAGAAATAATTGAACGAGTGAGATTTTAAAAGCGTAGACGTGCCCCTAATTTTTTATACATAAAGATATTTAGATTTATTTCTATAGAAAAAAAAAACAACTCGGACATCGGACTCAGACACGAGTGCGTCAGATGGAGATAGGTAGTTCAACTTGGTTTCCTAGTCTCATATTAATTATTATAATCGGGCAAAGTTACGGTAATCTGTTTTTTAAAGAATGTATTTTTTAAATTAGGTTACAATCTTTTACATATGTTATTTAATTATTATATTGAAAAAAAAAAAACATACCACATAAACTCTTCAGATTATGAAAATTTTTGCCTTCATGCATACTCAATACCTTATCATAATTTACGCGCTCAAGTATTTTAAGAGATCTTTTTTTTAGTTATTAGACGTGGTCAGTCAACGAACTCGAGATAAATAGTCTATATCTGCTGGTACATTACAGGCTGCCTTAGCCTTATCGGTACTGGATTGCGTTATTATTTTTCAATAATTAATAGAGAAATAAATTGCCTATTACTAAAAGGTACCTAACAAAAAATTAATCAACCGCCTAGCTTTACGAAAATCTAGGTTCCGAGACGTAAACATCAGTCAACACATTTTTAATAATTGTCCGGATGACATTAGCTATCGGCAATAGAAATTACAAAAATGAGATGTTTTTGAAGTAGGATTAGTTTTTATTTCCATAATTAGAGAAAAAATACCAGAACTATTGTGTGCAGCCAATTTCAAATTATTAATTACAATTTTATCAGACCGACTTCAACTTACGGTTGATTGAGTTGAGCAAAGCTAGTTAAAGGTAGAGGCGAATGGCTCGGTGTAGCGCGGAGAACGTAAATGCGGCAACGTCGCTATTCCAACGGATAGTCTATAATACCGATGTTTAGTACATTCAAGCGAACATTCTGTTATGTTTTGTATGCTTACGTTCGCCTTGTTTTATTTCTGTAATTTGTTAAAAAAAATACATTTTGTTTTTTTATTTTAGTTTTGTGCACTATTAAATTTACATTTATATTAAGTTACCACGTCAAGTATGTGTTCTCTTGTAACATTGATAACATGTCTAGTTGCTACTGATATTATATAGCGGTAATTTAAAGTTTGTTATGCAACATTCGCGCAGGAACTCTGGTGGGACCTCCCTGTGCAGTATTATTTGCCCCCACCCTAGCACTGCTATTATCGACCTGCGCGGGCAGCCCCAACCATAGCTCAACACCCAACCCGACTAGACTTGAACCCTCTCCCCTTTGTTGGGCGCCTGTTCCTTTTTGTTTTGAAAATGTTGCGGCACATTCATACTTGTTAAATATGTCCATCGCATACAGCTAGGATTCTCTTATTTAAAGAATCTAAGGTCAAATATTATGTATCCATAATATAAAATAATGTGTACGTTGTTTAATTATTTTTGTATGTATATGTGTGCATATTTTTATTTCGCCAAATACAAATGATATATACTTTATAGAATACACGGGCAAAAAATATAATTTTTATTACGAGTAGACGTGATCCGTAAAAATCAATCATTCAAAGCCAATAGAATTCTATTGCGCAATACGTAATGCTAAATTCGTGCGATTAACATTTTATGTAGCTATCGAACCAAAGGCTAGGTGACGTCATTGCGCCGGTATCATTTGCCTCTACCCTTTCTCTGCATCCTGCTGGGACTTGTATCGTTTCGCTCCATCGCGAAGCGGCGAGGCTTGTCGTTATCCTCACACTACAGTATCTTATAATCACACAAGCGTATATACACACCAACACAAACACATTCAGTCGGTTTCACACGGAAACGGGTACGGCGGCGCGACGGGCGCGGCCATGTTGTAAGAGTAAACTTGGCAACGTCGCTCTATACATCGACCGATTTAATCATTCTTTGGTGCCGCTAACAGCCGCGCCGCCGCGCTCCGCGTTCAGTGCTATGGCAAGCTTCACGTTATTGACTTGCCAATGTGGCATTGTATGTAGTGTTTAATATTTTGTATATTTTTTTTAATAGAAATTTATGAAAACTTTATAGTACATACATACACCTTTTACATACATAAATAAAAAATATACTCTCAACATGTTGTTTATAATCTATACAGTTCTAGTAGTTTGACAGACGACAGTTGACACACATTTATGCGTTATAATATTTATGCATGGGTACATAAATTGTAAAGTACTGAATAATTTCTGAGGTGTCGTTTATTTTGGAATAATATGTTTACATTCCTTGAATGAAATGAAAAAGTCTAGGAAAAATGGACAACTCGACTTCGGACCATCATTATTATAATAGCCTAAAAATAAATTTATTGTAAATTTATTCCTTTTTGACTAACTCATTTCAAAAATGGAGAAGGTTACTTTAAATTCTAAGTTGATTTTTTATTTATGTATTAAAATCACTTATAAAGACATTGACAAAGAGTATTTACTTCATAATATAACTTAACATAGAAACACAAAGATATAAAGTATAGAAAATTGTATTTAATATATGTATAATATGTATGAAATGTATTATGAACAGTCGGTCGATGTCAGTGATAATATCGTTGATGTTGTCCATCGATAGGACGCGGTGCCGCGCGCAACGTGGCAACGTCGCACTCTGTTCAATAATAGTGATATTGTATTAAACGCGGCAACGGCGCATTTTTTCTGATTTAGCTATGTCATGACGATGGCGCGTACATGGTCGCGCATGCTCGTTCCTCACTTCTATTATATTGCTATATTATAATGCAATCCTTGTATTGACCCTATACGTATAATGTATATATTTTTGGGTTACAAAATCGGTTTTAGTTTTAAGTATTCCAAAAATAATCAAGAACATCGTCGTTGTATGAATTGCATCGTCTTTGAGATAGTGAAAAATGGTTATTATTGGTTTGATTTTAAACAACAATACAGTTACGTAAGTACGTTTTTTAGTTTTGTGTAACAAAAGGAAGATTTACGACATACCTATAGATAAATAAATTGTCTATAAGTGAAAAGCTTTAATCTCTAAAAAAGTACCACAGTCTCTTGACTGCGGTACTTTTGAACAAGAGCTCATTGTATTTTATTAGATTACTTAGTGACAAGTCAATCTATTCGAATACATCTACCTAAACATAAAAAATAAGCAATTGCAATTTTTTGTTAATTGTACTTTACAAGGTGATCGTCAAACTTATAAATTCTTTTTAACGATCACGAACGATCTTATCACTTTTAAAACATGGCGATGTCAACGTGAGTTTGTAATATATTTTCTTTTTTTCAGTTCAGTTAATAAATGATCATATAATTTATTGTCATTTTCTACCAATAAACTACCCAGTTTAGATTCTTGTATCTTTAAGACATTATTAAATTGAACCAACCAACTCAAAATGCCATAGTTGAATAGAATAGAACAATGTTATTAATTGCTATAACTCTATATCTATTATCACGTCTATAAAGTCGTAAATTGATTTTTTATTATGTCTAAAATAAAAAAAAACATATAGGGGGAATAATTATAATTATTTGTATTTATAATGAAAATGTAATATATGTATGTGTATACGTAGGAGATCTAAGTTCATACAAATGATGTGTATGTGTTTCGGTGTTAAATAGGATTAATATTTATTATTTCGTTTTTCGCTTTTTGATTCTAATGCAGTAAAAATAGTTAGATTTTTAAGCGGTGTGAAATTAAAATTCTGAGTGATGTTAAATTTTTTAACATAAACAGGTGAGCTATGCAAACCACTTTTGTTCAGTTAAAAAAAGGCTAAACCGCTTCCAGTTTGCATGATCAAAATATAATTTTCAAAATGCTAATTGGTCCTGCGAATTGTGAAATCGTCATAGGTTTCAAATAATTACCTATGCCGTCCCCCATTTTCGTAAGACATAAAATACATTGTTGAGATTGCAGATCGATTCTTTAATGTGTCTGTTCTGTCCACTGTGGAGGAACACTTGTTTTTTTTTATAAGTTATAGCTTCTTGTCTAATTATGTAAGTAAAATTATAGAGTTTATTCCTTAAAAAATCAGATGTATTGAATTTGTTAGATTTATTTATAATTTATGACTAATTAAGCTGATTATTAAGAAAGCTATAAGCATTATATTAAAGTTTATACCAATAGAAATACTTTTAGTTAAACAAATAAACGAACATGATTGATAATTAGGAGGTAGAATGAAAATAGTCAAATTCAAAGCCAAATATATTATATTTATTTAACCAGAGCATGAATATGATAGCTCTACTTATTTAATTGTCATAGTATTACAAGGCATCTACCACCGGTTCGGAAGGCAGCTTCTACAGAGAAGAACCGGCAAGATACTCTGATCGTTGCTCTTTTAAAACAAGAAGGTACAAGTACATAAATAATAGAACAGTTATCCAATATCGAAATAATATAATAATAATAATAATCGACTTCTCACGACATAATAGTATGTTAACAATATCAATTATAATTATTAACTATTTGGCAATAAAAGCATTATACGTTAATTTTAAAATATCCAAAGCATAGCGAATACACAATTTATACAATTCTGGTCGTACACAGCGTCACAACCAAGCGACCACCAGCAGTGTGACAGCCAGAGAGAGTGACGACCAAAGAGTGGCCATTACTAATTTAAGCTTTTAATTTTTATATTAAGCTAGTTGTCATTACATTGACATTTGAATTTCAAGCTGGATGTGTTACAAATTGTTACCATATACAATTATCATTATTATAAATACAATCTAATAAATCCTAAATAATAAATTAAATCTATTTCCTTATATAAATATGTATGATTTAATAAATATCTCCTTTAACATAAATATTCCTTATCTTACGTCATATTGTGACAGAGTCACCATCTGTGTCACTGAGGGTATTAATTGGAGACATTTAGAATCATAAACAATACGTTAACATAATATGAAAAGACACCAGCAACCAGAGGTTACAACATCACGTGTTCTAAGATTGACTTAAACAATAGATTTTCTGTATAGTAAATAAGGTTATTTATTGAACTTTTATCTTGAAATGTATTTATTTATCTTAAAATAAATAAATAGTATGATATAAATATATTATTACTATAATATAAGAAATGCATGAATGAACGAGGGATGCTTTTTAATAACATTTTGATATTTCATGAGTTCTGTTGCAAAACAGTTATTTTTGAGTGATGAGGTGAATGAGAAAAATATTTCTTATCAAGGCATTATCTTTAGTACCATAGTTATTACTTATTACGTAAATATCAGATTTTATATACAGTGGTGGACGGTTAATTAGACGGTCCTCGACATAATGTAAAATACTTCACCGCAGTTTTTTTATATTATGAAATTAAAAAATAAATAGCACATCAATATATTCGGAGATTTATCATCTATTAGAAAAATATAAAAATTCCACTA
Organism: Eurema hecabe; assembly: GCA_026213755.1. Lineage (NCBI taxonomy): Eukaryota > Metazoa > Arthropoda > Insecta > Lepidoptera > Pieridae > Terias > Terias hecabe. The sequence goes on along the minus strand of JADANM010005346.1, from coordinate 5,262,877 downwards.
CACAAGTGCATTTTCAACATTATGTTTTATAGAACCATTTAACCGCCAATTAGTTTTATAACCGCCACTGGACAACAAATTAGAAACAGCAACAAAAAAGTAAAAAGGGGCATATTTTGTTATGTATTAGTAAGTAAGTAAAAATAACTATAATTCAGAGCCTACCAAAAGATAATTAATAATTAGGGGCGTACCCCTTTTTTATATTAACACTAGCTCTTGCCCAAAAGTTGTTGGTCAAAGTGTATATGAAATTCCACACGGACGGAGTCGCGGGCAACAGCTAGGAATAATATAATTATTTTTAGGATGTTAACGTTTCGTTATCGTTTCCGTCATATTTCGTAAAATTGTACTGTTCCTTGTAGTCGGATACTATATATATATTTGAAGAAGCTAGGTACTTCTCTCTCAGCCTCAAGACATTACATAGATCAAGCCAGGGTTGATTGCTAAGCGTGAGAACAATAAATAAGTGTATATGCTACGTTCAATATCTTAATGGACCCTCTAAAAACTCTAAAGTGATTGTAATGCAACTACTGATTTGTGTCAATTGATATTCACCGACATATTCAACAGATTGTATATATAATATTTGGTTAACCATAAGGACAAAATAAACCTCCAAATTTCATAAACCTTGCTCAAACGTTCACAAAGATATGAAAGTCTAAAAGTCGTTAATGAAGTTATCACATATATCTTAATAGCATCATGAAGTTAACCTTACCGTATATATGAGTATGAAACAATAAAAAAAAATGAATTTGTAACACTTTTAACTTTAAAATACTATGTTTATTACAGCTATGGCCGAGTCCAGAATGTCAAGTTATTGGGTCGAATGGAGAACGCGAGCACGGGTGCCGGTGGGGTTTCTAATAGCGGTGTTTGTGCCACTGTTGCCTTTATGGACATTAAGTCCGCCTCAAAAGCACATAACATCGAGCACGTGTTGGACGAACGAACTCTTACCACTGAATATTACGAACCGGCTGCGATACCGTCAGCTGCGGGCGCCCCATCGGCCGGCTCCTCACCTGCCGGTTCTGGCTACTCAGGTTCTTCATCCTCCGTGAATTCTACATCAGCACCTGCTTCTACCACGTCACGATATCATGTCACGTGAGTAAATTTTGAAAGTTTGCATATACTGGTGTCATTAATTAACCAATGCTATTTAATTATTTGGAATAAAATAAAATATGAGAATGTATGGGTACACACGACTACTAAAGGTATATCCAATATCACAAAACATCTTAAAACTAAAAGTAACTCTAATAAAAGTAAACTAGTTCTCTGTAGAAAATTTTAAATGACATTTTTATAAAATCTATTTTAGTTTTTAGATGATTTTAATATTAAATGTATACTCTTTTAGTCGTGTATCGATCAAATTTAATATTTTATTTATACGAACTAATGTTGTATACTTGATGATACCAGCTTATACTTATTAAATTAAAAGATAGCGGCCCACCAGCAAGACGGTGATTGTCGCTTGTAATTTTTAATAAAATTGGTTAAAAGGCAAACTCTAATGTGAATAACAATTTTGCCTTGTGTGTGTAATTCACTTAAAAAGAATTATATACTAGGTTACCATATTCGTACGCATGCCTATAGAAATACATGCACAGTCCATGATTGGTTCCGCCGCCGCCGTTACCTCATTCATCAAATCACCTATCCTGAATGGATTGCAGTGATAATTCGGATTGCAGTGGGGATTCTTACAAGAACAGTGACAGTGTTGTGACTTTGTGATAAGTGCTAAGCTCTCAATGTGAATATTGTGATGGAGTGCAGTGTGGATTCAGAAGACTACGGAATACCTTAATGTGGCTGGCGGCGGTTCCAAATTCCTTTATGTATGCACCTAATATTATTGTCTATTACATTATGACTTAAAGTTTTGCGCTATTGTAGTTGTTTAGTCGTATGGTTTATGATTCGTTTTTCTTTAAAATAGAAAAATTTACTTAAAATCTTACATCAAAATATAATTTTTAAATTTAAAGAGTATTTGGGATTGTTATTGCTCTATAATATAAAAATAACAGATAATTATTTACCTCTTTGGCAAAAACATCTTTAACCAAGTCTTTAAGCTTCTATTAATCTCCCCCACATGTCCCAAAATAAAATTGCGTCTAAAAATGCAAAGCTCATGTAACATTTCAAAGGACTACTAGTACTTTTATGTAATAGATATTCTTTACTATCTATATTTATAGTTTTTTACCGAGTTTCCGTAGTGTCCGTAATGTTTTAATTTCATTTTAATTTGAATATCCAACTTAGTTTTAATTGTTGTTTTTATAAAAAGGTTGAATTTTTGCAGCCAAGGAGAATTGCATTTATAAAATAACTTCCTACAATAAATGTATTCATTTAAATCTTACAAAATAGTTTACTCCTAATGTTGCATACAAATATTCCACATTTTACGAGTGACAGAAAGACCACTATGCGTAAGAATGACGACGATCAATGACTTTTCACTTCATTACTTATTACTTCTAAAAGTAAATAATTAAAACAGACAAGTGCTAGTCGGACTCTTCCACCAAGGGGTTCCGTGGCGCCATTTCATTATAAATCTTTGCAATAACCAAAGATTTTCCCTATTGGATTTCAAAATATACATCGTATATTTCATTATTAGATTCCCTTAGTAGGGTTGAAATTTGCAATTTTCCATCTGGAAATCTGACTATAATTGACCTTAGTATCTTATTTAAATTTCAATCTCAACGCGTATCTTCTCGATAGACAGAGAGGCGAACAACTAAGTGTTTCACAATTTACGTCCTTTTCTACAGTCCCATCGGTTAGAGCTAGAAAGACAATACTTAACATAATATGTAATTATCACGTCGAAAAAGTGCCAAATTTAAAAAAATCTGGGTAACACCCCTAAACAGAAAGTAGTAATGATTTTTTTTCGTCTTAACAATAAAAAATAAATTTTGAATAGTTAGAAACCTTATTCAATTATGTAAAAAGTATGCATGTCTGGACTATAGAATCACCAAAACTTATAGATTTTGAGCAGCGGTATCTATTTGATGAAATTAATTATTTTAAGAAAGTTATGAGAGTAATAATCGTACTAGAAGAATATTACTCTCGTTTATAATGTAACATTGTTTAATTATATAAAAAAAGTTTTATGTCTACAACATAAAACTACAATATTCAGATAAATATTGCCTATTAAAGATTAAAATTATTATAATAATATCATTATGTGCGGAATGATAAAAGATCTGATGATTTGATTGAATAAATAGGTTAACAAAAATATTTATGCGTGCGTTCAATGATTGATTTTTATATTAAGCTTATACACAGGCATTTGTCCTTATATTAATTTAGATTTTTTGTATTATTTAGGTAAATTAATCTTTTAATAAGTAATAAGTTACTATAAGTTTTCCACAATTTGAAGAAACACTATAAAAACATTGATGATATTCTTTTATGTTATAATATTTATGTATTATGATCCTATACTCGCTTTTTCATTTAATTACGTCAAAAAAAGTTCATGTAATCTACTTGTTATATATTTGTGGTCTAATTCATAATGTATTTATTTTCAAATAGTGTATACAAACAACTATAAAATATAGAACAATAACATTTTATTTAGAATTGACATGTTAATATTATAATCAAAACTAAAAACATAGCTATATAAAATATCCAGTCAAATTAGTCCTTGATATATAAAGTAAGTTTACGAAATTTTACCGACTAAAAATTTGTATAAATATGTCCCCATCAATAACCCGTATGCAAAAAATATTGATGCTGAACGTTTGTATAAATGGGGTTTCGCGTTTTTAGGCTAAACGGTGAGTTTCATAACAAAAATTGTAGATAAGTTTGTTAAGTGTGGATAGATGTTTACTGTAGATTCTCTACAGTAAACGTATCTACACTTTTTCATAAATATTGCGATTTCCGTTATACAGCGGTTCAAAGAACTGAAAAAAAAATCGTAATATGCTGCTACTAAACTATGTCAAGTAGGTATATTTAAGTTCATGGGTGGCTAGGTAATAAAGTGGATCCAGAAGACATGGTAATATAATTTTATTGGAAGCTTTATGGGATTTTTGTTACCTTCAAAGCCTTATTTCACTTCTTTGAAATTTAATTAGACCATTTGAAACAAGCCCATGATAATGTAAGATTTTGTTACTACACAAGGTGCGAATTAAAAGTAAATGAATATGATGGACCATATATATATATTTTTAATTTTCAGGGATACATCTCTGTATTGTGTGCAAATTGCGTGGAATGTAATAAAAAATGTTTTATCAGTTTACTACTCAATGATAACTTGGTATAGAACTTAAATTAATGAAATCTTTTGTATTACATACTCATGTATAGAAGACTTTATATATATAAATTACGTGTTACGTTGTTTGTCTGCGATTGACTTCTAAAGTTTAGGGATGTTACGGAAGTGGTTATATCGGAACCGAAATCGAAATCGGAATCGGAATCGAATGTGATGGCATAAAAAAATTGGGTTAACACACAACTTTTTTACAGTAGTTAGTAGAAAGTTTTTATTTCTTTAACGGTTATACGGACACATTGTTTTTTATTGCATTTTTGGCATCAGTATCTATCCCTTTTCACGCACAAAGGATTCATACCATTGATTATGAAATGGTTAAAATTAATTATGTTTAAATGCAGAAACTTTTAATGATATATTTTTTTTTAATTTAAGTTATTTGTATGAAAGATTACGCGGTAATAAGTGGTTTACGATTTACGAGGTATTAAAAAAACGACCTACTAGATCTCGTTCAAAACAATTTTCGTTGGTAATTTTCAAAGTAACATCATCATATGTTCTTTTAGATTTTTCATTTCCTTATTTTAGAAGTTGACCAACTTTTTCTAAGCTTTGGAAGCGTCCGTCACGCAAACTATTCGCAAATTATTTCAGAAAAAAATATTTTAGAAACCTCGATATCATTTTTGAAACTTTGAACTTATCCATCGACACATGGGTGTTTGATAAAAAAAAATTATGAGTTCCAGTTCTAAGTATGGGGAGCCCCCAATATTTACTATTATAATTTTTTATTTTTGCATAAAAATCTTAATACAGTTCACAGAATATCTACCTACCAAGTTTTGGATAAAACGGCCGTGACATACGGACGGACAGACGGCCAGACATGAAGAATCTATAAGGGTTCCGTTTTTTTCCATTTGGCTACGGAACCCCAAAAATTACGTATTGTATTGTGAAAGGGTACCGCAATTTGTCTTTTAAAAAATCTAAAACGTTTGAATTTCGTATTTATTTTATAAGAAAGAACATTTTGTATTCGTAAAACTCTGCTGTAGGAATAATCTGCTGTAGGAATAATAGTACTATGTATAACTTTTTCAAAATAATTAACAAGATCTTGGTATTTTATAACATGAATACGCAAACCACTCGGCTTTTAAAGGGTTATTAAAAAAAATCAACATTTGTATGATTTTCGTAGATTTCAATTTTTCCATATTTATAGGGTAAATTTCTTAAAGCAGTTACATTATCGGTGGGCTTGTGTGCTTGTCTTCGTGTATAAGAATTAAGAAGGTGCTGTTAAAAACTACATCTAAACAGTTATGGCTTATATTACGACGGACCGATTATTAAGGGACTTTTAGTCTATGCGTTATATTATGTCTATTTTAACATGTATTAACTTGTTCGTACGCGTTTATAGTTGGCTGTCGTGCGCAGCTGTCAAATGTACCGACCTCCGATATAACTTCCGATTAATTTTATCGGAATCGAATGTGAAAAAACTATCGGAAGTTCCGGAGTATCGGAACCGAAATCGGAACTCCGAAACATCCCTAATCTAAACTACGGAACAGATTTTAAATTAAATTTGCACACCGTGTGCAGATTGATCTAACTTAAAAGATAGTATAGCCTACATCCCGGTATTGCCCCGGGAACGGGAACTACGCGATTAGAACTGCGGGACACAGCTAGTATATTTATAAATAATAATGCTGAGAAGAATTACTGTTCATTTATGAAAAACATTGAGGTATCCTCTTTTCCAGTAAAAATGAAGATTTAGTTTATATACTAATGCAATATGAAGTCTACTTCTAGACATTAAAACATTTGATTACTTTGTCTTTATAAAAAAATATATAGTTGTCCAATATTGTTAAGTGTACTCAAATCCTATAGTTCCAACTATGTGAATACTATTATACTAGGAGCATTTACTACATATAAAGAGAAAAGATTTGATAGATTTTTGATTTGAAATATTGAATAAAATAGATTCCAGGAATACTGGACAGATTCTTATAAAATTCTAAACATATGTATTATCTTGAGCCTACGGGATATATGATATGAACATAATATGACACTTAATTACGAAAAAAGGCTTCAATAAATGAAAAAGAGAAAATGAGGTTGTACGGGAATTCGTCATTGTGATCTCGAGTTTTGTAGTTTTCAAACATTTAATGTTCATCCAGTCAATGCGGTAAAATCTCACCTCAAATAAAATAGTGTGTTAAAAGTGCAATTTAATGTCAGTAATGATTAATTATTAATATTGGTGTTCATATGTTTATACGTGTATACGTATATCAATCATGAACAAATTTTGCTAAATCTATCTCGTTATCTCCTGTATTGTCAACAAAACCCGATCACGTATTTTATTTTAATAGCTATTCTTCTATGCGTAATAAATTTATTTAACAAAACAAACAGCGTTATTCTGTGCTAGCTGGAATAGGAAAGTATTTTTTTTTTTAATTACTGCAAATAATCTGAGGACAACGCTACGCTATCCTAACATTGAGCGTTACAAAAGATTGGTTTATTTTAATTAAATTTAATAAAATAATTATTATACAAAAAAAACTTATATTAAATAGGTGACAACAGCTCGAAGTATGATCAACAGATCAGCAGGTGGCGATCGACGGTGGCCATCCGTTTGGTTTTTGACATGTGCTTGTTCACTTTATAGAGCAAGATCCCAGGGCCACCAGACGTCACGTATTTTCTGATGAACGAAATTTGGACGATTAAGTAGTGTTAGAATGTACTCAGACGTATGCCTACCTGCTGCCTTGCTCAGACGGCCATTTTGCAGGTATCAGGTAATCAAGGTACACAAAACATTACTTACCTCACGTAAATTCTCCTAGCTGATTTTCACATATATTTTAGGCAATACCCTTCAAAATAAGTCGCCAATACTCCCAGACACTTTCCGTCGGCCATATTGCTTTGCAGACGATTTAAAGCTCCCAAAATAATCACTTAACTTCACGTAAATTCTAATGCTTCATTCT
>JADANM010005346.1:5210730-5241307 GCA_026213755.1 Eurema hecabe | reverse complement strand
GAAGTATACAGAATACCATTTTCAGCATCAAAATTGAGACACATAAACATTATTATGTGTTACACTTAAATGCGTAGACGCTCACAAATTGATTTTATTAAGTCAGATGGCGCTCACTGCACAGTGCAGTGCAGCCACAAACAATTGTCATTTATGAAAAAATATCAGAAGACAAATATTTTCTTGAAAACAGTAGTACTAGCCAAAAATGGAGCCATTTATTAGCAAACAGTTCATAAGAATTGAAAAACATCACTAAAATTGTCTCATATCTACTTTCTGTTTTTGCCACCTCAGAACTTACTTTTTTTAGTAAGAAATAGTTTTTTTATTATGAGCATAAATGGCGGGATGATAGAATCTTTTTCTATCAAATTAATAACAAACGAACTCCGAAATAAACGAAATATGTATTTAAAACAACAAATAAATAAAATACTGTTAGTATTTTTCTAAAATACTGTTTAACAATCTTCTACACCTAATTATACTTATATAATAAATAAATAAAATAAAAAGCAAATGGCTTTTTATTTCTTACGGTTTACAGTAATTTAGAGTTACACTTAGACTTAACACTAGTTCGTGATTTTCATTTATTTACATTTTATGAGATTCTATTATTAGTGTTAGTATTGTTAATGCTTATGTTTTTTACTTAAAATTTTAAGTGTGGTGTTGGTTGGTATTTTTATTCATAAAAAACTGTAGGAACCCCCTGTAGGGTATAGGCCTCCACCAAAGACAGCCACTAACCAGTTTGCCTTTTTTGTACTCCTTTTTTGTTTTTCTGTCGTGTTCAATCTATAATATCTTTTATAATCTCTTTCAATATATCTATTTGTTCATTTATAATGTGTTGATAATATTTATTTTATTAGTATTTTTTTTATGTGAAATGTTATCATGCTACTGATTGTGTTATTATGTTATTATAAATCTTTTATCTCGTCTTACGTTGTATATTGCAATATATAATAGTTGGTTTTGGTAATTGTTGTGTGTTTTCTTTGGAGGGTTTTGGTCGTTATCCTCCACGGTGACCAGCCGGCTTGGGGGATATTTGTAGATAGTTTTTATTGATTGATGTTTGCTTGGTTCAATTTTTGAGAGAGCCTTTATATGTGGTAATTAATTATTTTTGTCATTTGAATTATGTATGCTACTGTTTTTATTTGTGAGGTAATTTAATATTCCAGGTTTTGCAACACCTGAGTGATTTAATGACCGTTGGATGGTAGTCTTAGCGACTGTTTTGTTTTTTTTTGCATATTTGTGTCTCATGAGCTGTTTGAGTGAGTAAATCATTCTCAGGAGATGCAGATAGGAACCTTTTTTTATTGCTTGTTATGTAATCAGGTGTGTTTTTAAATATTATCAACTTATCATACTTAATAAAGGCTCTGTTCCCCTTTTCTTTCTCGATGTTTACTTGTGTTTGTAGTTCTTTCCTTTTTTGTAATACTTCTAGAGGAAAATCCTTCTTAATATAGTATACAATATCTTTTAGCGATCGTTTCTGTTTCAAAATATGCGCTTTCGCTTTCGCTATTCGCTTGATGGCTTGTAAGTTTCTGATGTATGTCTATTTTGACTGAAAAATGTTTATTAACGAATTTTAATATGTAATTCTCGAATTCCGAATAGGATTTTTCATTTTCTTCCAATCCAAAAAATACTAGGTTTCGTTGTCTAGCTACCTTTTGTAGGTTGTATAAGTTGTTTGTCTTGGTTTTCTAGGTTTTCGTTAATTTTTTCCAGTTTGATAAGCTTGGGAAGCTTTAAGTTTTCTGTCCAATATCTGATTAATGTTTTTTGTGACATTTTGTGAATTTTTTTCTACACTATCAGAAAAAACATTTTTTTGATCCTCCAGGTCCTTTTGAATTTCACGAAGAGTTGAAATTATTTCCTCCATAATGTATTTTTCTATTTGTAGATTTATATGTGCACAGCACCCTCTCTTGCTTACTTATTTGTAGTACTTAATTGATAAGTTATTGATTTGGTAGCTTAAATCAGTAATACCAATGAGTACAGCTACTGGCCGGTAGATGGTAATTTTCTTAAGGTAGGTAATTTTTATAAATTCTTAGTCTTCTTACATACTTTTCTCCACTAGATGGCGTTGATTGGTATAGTTCTAGAAGGAATTACTTAAATTGAATGACAGTTGCTGAATCATCTTGTAAAACTTTTGTTTAAAAACTGTTTATTATTTATTATCACAATTGTTATGTATATTGGCACTATTCACTTATGTATATTGGCACTATTCACTTAGTTTTCAAGTTTCGTATACTTTTTGAGGTATTGAATAGTTTTTTTGACACTATATGTTTGTAGTACTATTGGGGGTTTTTATTTAATTCACTAGGTTAATTTAGTCAAATCATATTTTTTGATGGATCACAGTCTTGTTTTCAGTTTTTAACATTTATATATTTTTTATAATTTTATTTTTACGGACATGAAGTGAAACGTGGCTTTGCAGCGCCCTCTTAATGCTTAAAAATTATACTTATATGAGTTATAATTATAATTATATTAAGCTGTTGCTCTCGACTTCGTCCCCGTCGGTTTCTAGGATTTAAAAGCTTTTAAATAATATTTTATAGCAGGTACTTCGGCTTTAATTATATTTTAAGTTTTATTTTCTTGTTAGAACAAATTTATTTACAATAAAAAAAGTTATAGTGAGTCAATATTAGAAGATAGACACATACCGTTGCGAATAATTCTTTCATACATATTTTTTTTGTAACTTGAACTGTTTTCGCAGCGCACGCAACTCAAAGATGAATAATTTTCCCCGTTTTTTTCTATATTTTCTTCGTTCCTATTAGTCACAGCGTAATGTTTGATAGCCTTCTTCGATAAATGGTATATTCAATAAAATAATAATTTTTCAATTTGAATCAATAGTTCCTGAGATTAGCGCGTTCAAACAAACGAACAAACAAACTCTTCAGCTTTATAGTATAAGTATAGATTTCTTGTAAAGAAAGTTGGCAGCCCTAGTCCCGTCATAAGTCAATGCGGAACGGTAAGCAAAAAAAATGTAATTAAGTCACTATAATTATAATATAAAGAAAACTATTGGTACAATTACTAAATGTTGATTTATTTATAACAACAAAATAATTTGAATAGGACTTGGCTTCTATGAGATCTCAAAACTTTTTACGATGGAAAGACTGCATCAAGAGACTTGGCATCTTTTTACATTTAATGTTTTTTTTATTCTATGTATGTATTCCTATTCTGTATTCATACAATTGAGTACTTAAACAACGAACAAAGTTAACAATGCAGTCTAAATCCATACACAATGTTCTTGCCGAACCGTAAATATAATAAAATATAATTGTTTTCTATGGTATATTATTTTTTAATGTTTTTATAATTTTCCTTTATACGTGGCTAATAATCTATCTTGTGGTCTGGTGCAAAATTTGAAACTTCTAGGTCTGCTAGAAGTGCCTTAGAATTTTGATGATCGGTGAGTCAGTCAGTAAGTGAGTGACAAAATTAAGAAACTTGGACCCGTTATAATTCTTAAACTACTGGTTCAAATTGAATGAAATTTGAAATTTACCGTGTCTATAATTGTAAAGCTAAAAATTGCTAAGCAGGCATTGGCCTGCTTAGCTAATGAAAATTCAGCCTTCTAGTTTTATCCACAACGAAGTTACAGGCGGTCGAAAATGGCTTGAATTGCTTCGAGAAATGGATGGTACGGCCGTGCCGCTTTTTTGCTCGACTTTGACAGATTAATAAATAAAATCAAATCTATTTGATTTTAAAGCATTATTTGTGAACAATGAAAGGTCACAAAATATGTAATAAACATCTTTCAAAGTACACACATCAACATCGTCTAGGGATATTTTGAATTTTCTCAATTTCTAATTAATTATATAAATAATGTGCAATATGTATATATTTTTGAAAAGCCTATTTAACAGACTACACTTTAAAATAAAGCCAGCTTTTGTGTATAATTTAAGTTTTAGTTAAGTAAAGACGAAAAATGGAAAATTGATAAAATTTGACCTAAATGTTTTTATAAGAAAATAATAAAAATAAAGCCAGGTAATCAAGTTTGTTTAATGACATGGAGTCTAGTGATTGCGTGGGCTAGCTCAAGACTGGCAAATCTTACTACTGCATCCATCAGGTCACGACTCGCGTTGTGTTGGGGGGGGCGTTGTCTTGCTTGAGTGAGAATTCTTGTCCCATTTGTAGTCAATGAGGATGGACAATTGGTATTAGCACCAGATTAAGGCATTTTTGAGCGGCCATCATTCTCTGATCCACCGTTCCATCCATCTCTGACCAGATGGTCTGTTCTGCCACCGAAACGAATTTTCGTTCAAATCTTAATCGTCCTTCCTCGGTAAGGATAGACTTCCCGAATAAGTAGCAAACGGCTCTCACCACCAGGAACTCGCTATACACGTACTCTTCGTGAATCAGGATAGAAACCAAATCGGGACTCATAAGTAAACCGTACTACAGACCACTGGATATCCTCGCAGAGCAAATGTTCAGGGGTCCACTGTAATCTTTGTCCACGTTTTTCTCGGTATGTTAATATCGGTCATGCTGGTAAGTGATAATGCGCCCCCCACCAGGGTGTCTTTCATCCACTTCACAAGTAGCACGATACCGTGGTTCCCATCTTGATATCACATTTTGGTTTGTTACAATCGCCTCTTAAACCGTCCGTAGAGTCCGTCTAAACCGGGACACGGTTTGGAGCACGCCCACCGCCCATATTATCTTCTGTCTTTATAAAAGACACCGTTGTATGATGATAAATGTCCTAAAAATTCCGAATAAATCACTAAATTGCTCCAAAACATTATTTTGATAAAAAAAAAAAATACCAAAAACTATGGGAAATTGAAACATTCGAATTCCAACTTAGTATTGCCGCACAAATCAATTGTTTTTATTTTGTTTTTTCAAATTTAAAACAAGAATCGTTAAAAAAGACTACAAAAACAAAAAAAAATTAAAACCCCGTATTTTAAAATTCTAGAACATAATACGAAATATCCCTAGACGATGTTGATGTGTGTAATTAGGCGTAGTTACCTAAGACGAGTGATTTATTACTGTTATGTATTAGGGTATTAATAGTATCATCTGCTAAACAGCATCTAATGTCCTGTGCAATGTAACCCCCTGCTGAGAATGCCCTCTCCGACTCAAACCGATGTGTAGCGTGATTTCGAGATTTTTACAATGAATCTCGGGATCCCGGTATAGTCCCGCGGTTAATTGACTAAAACATATCAAAACAACTTTTTATATAAAATATTTAGACAAAACAAACTTGTAAACTAAAATAAACAAATTAGGAACTCCCATAAATAATTAAGGAAATAGTCCTCTAAGTTATTGACAAAAAAGCTTCTTGTTCTTCTTTTTTTTACAATAAACTAAAAAAATCAACTTCATAAGATTGCTGCTTAGATGAACTATAAAACTACAACTTACATTTTAAGTGTAATAGAACAAGGACTTTATATTATAAACTAGCTGTTGCTCGCGACTTCGTCCCCGTCGGATCTGTTTCTATTATTAGTTATAGTAAGTCAATCTTAGAAGATAGATATATATATATACTGTCGCGAACTTTTTTTGAGATCATTTAAAGAGGAATAATTCTTTCATTCATATTTCTTGGCATCTTGAATCGTTTCGCAGCGCACGCAAAGGAAGCAATCAAAGATGAATAATTTTCCCCGTTTTTTCCACATTTTCCATTATACCTTCGCTCCTATTAGTCGCAGCGTGATGTTATGTAGCCTAAAGCCTTCCTCGATAAATTGTCTATTCAATAAAAAAAATTTTTTTCAATTCGAACCAGTAGTTCCTGAGATTAGCGCGTTCAAACAAACAAACAAACTCTTCAGCTTTATATATTAGTATTTAGTATAGATTACATAACTACGCATTCAACGTCTCATCCGAAAGCATACTTCTTAATTTGTTGTTCAAATATGAAGAGAAGGAAAAAGCGCGCTAAGGCTGAATGGAAGTTGAAGGAATCATCGTTTAATAATTAATTAGAAGTCTCGTTTCACGCACATTTTTATTATATTAAAATATTTAATTTAATATCAAGCGTAATAGTGGTCAAATTGCTGCTTATGAATCATAAAAAAAATGGTTCAGTCCCGAAAATCCCGGGATCTATAAATTTATATCCCTAGAATTTCGGGACTATAATATGACCGGGATCGAATCCTCTAAGCGTCACTGACTATTGCCGCCCAATCCCGTCAATCTTAAACGGGATTTCGTTATATGTTGCGTCGGAACCCGAGATTTCGCGAGATCGGGATCCCGCAGGATCGGAATTGCATTCCCTAGACACAACATATTATATCTGTATAAATAAGGCGGTATATTGTATTCATATTTTATTAAACGACTAGCTGTTGCCTGCGACTTCGTCCGCGTCTGTCGTTTTTCGTAAAAACGCTCATTTGCCGGCCGCACTGCGCGCTTGGCTCCTAGCTAGGCTGGTCGCGAAATTTCTAGACGATTCATTTTACAAAGTCTAAAAACGAAAATCATAATACATTCTTATTAAATTACATCCAGCAGAAAAATTGTAAGTGCAGTAAAGTGATTTTTAGCTTTTTATATAATCATAAATAATAAATCCTTATAGCATGATTCAGAAACCACTCGCGACGGCTTATTGTATAATTAACGTAGTACCTGGTTGACCCAGCTCTGCTCCGTAGTTAGTAATAGTATGGATAACCATACTCTATTACCATCCCTATACCGTCCCTACATCAGGCTTTATATCAATAAATGTAAAAGATAATCATAATCAAAATAGGAATCAAATGAACGGCTTGTGTCGCCTGTTCATATTATGTATTCCTCCTACTAAGTACCTAAAACTAATAACTTCTTATAATCCAAACTTAATATTATAAATGGGAAAGTGTGTCTGCTTCTTTCACGGCAAAACGGCTGCACCGATTTACTTGAAATTTGGTATGTAGATACAATATGATACCCTGGATTAAAACATAGGATGCTTTTTATCCCGGTATTGCCCGGGAACGGGAATCTATATTCTGATAAATAATTAATTCTATGAAAAAAAAAGAGGTCTGTAGAGTTGGGATTTGAACATTACGTGTTATAATGTGGGAGTTATACGCGACATAACGCGTGTGGGGGGCGGTGGGCGAGATAGTGGCCCCCTAAATGATAAAAAAATCTTATATCAGTAACAAAAATGAAAATCAAAAATGTAATAATATATTCTAAAATGAAAAAGATAAAAACAGAAAAGAAAAAAAAACTATATGGAGTGGGGATTTGAACCGCGAACCAAAATATTATTATGGATTCTAGTCTAACGCATCAACCACTGGTCAATTGACGCATATGTATCATCTACGAATTTATTGTACTGTAACCACTATTTTAAGCAGTAAATCTTTTTGCAAGAAAATACAGGAAAAACGAATTTTTCCAGTGGTGGAACCTAGCTAGATTAAATTGTTTGGCTATGTAAGAACCTATCTTTAAATTTACAACAAAATCGTTAGATACATGCAAATATTGCTTGTTTAATATTATAGGATTTCATGCATTACTTTGGTATTTCTATACCGATTTCTATGATTATTTTATATGGAGTAGTTAATAATGTTTACTTGTTTAATTAGGGATAAATGAGAGTGTTATAAACGTAAGTGTAGACAAATATAATCAGAGCGCTTCGAACTGCTAAGCTATCGGGAGATACACGTGTTATTGTGAGTCAACTATAAAAGATAGACATATGCTGTCCTGGGATATTTTTTATATAAATTCAAGGAGAACATTTCCGTCATACATCATTTATGTGTAACATTAACCATTAAGGTAGCACACGCGACGGAAGCTTAAGAAATGTAATAACTTCTCCCGTTATCCCGACATTTCCCTTAACTGCTCCGCTCCTATTGATTGTAGCGTAATAAAAAGTATACTGTAACTGGCTCAGGAGTATGAAGAATAATTGTATTAAGTTTCGTCAAAATCCGTCCAGTAGTTTTTGTTTCTATAACGGTTATACAAACAGACAGACAGACAGACAGACAAAAATTTTACTAATTGCATTTTTGGCATCAGTATCGATCCCTAATCACCCCCTGATAGCTAGTTATTTTGGAAATATATGTAATGTACAGAATTGACCTCTCTACAGATTTATTATAAGTATAGATATAGATTCCATGCGGCGGTGTTTTTCAGAAACTTTGTGCCTGGCGTCAACAAACATTTCGTTCTTACATGTGTATCCTCTTGGGCACCATACGGCATAGGTACGCAAAATATTTATATGGTGCCTATGCGGTATCATCCGTACGGAAACGGTTAAGGCTATGCTTTCAGTGAAATCTATCAATAGGCGGGGGTGAAGCAGTTAGACGCAAGAGAGCAGGCGCGCGTGGCACTCGACTATCGCGAAAACAACGCAAATTCGTGTCCCGTCTAGGGTTGCCAACTAAGTAAAGTTTTATTAACAGTATTATACTGTTTTCCACTAAATTATACTTTTTACTGTTTAAAAAAATAAATTATACAAAATACTATTTTCAGCATCAATATTGAGACACATTTTAATGCGTTACACTTAAAAGCGTAGACGCTCACAAATTGATTTTATTAGGTCAGACGGCGCTCACTGCACAGTGCAGTGCAGCCACAAACAAATTGAGAATTTGCAAATTTTATCGTAATTTATGAAAAAATATCAGAAGACAAATACTTTCTTGGAATGAGTACTTTATAATTAGCAAACAGTTCATAAGAATTTAAAAACATCACTAAAATTGTGTCTTATCTACTTGCTATTTCTGCCACCTCAGAACTTACTTCTTGCAGTAAGAAAGAGTTTTTTCAATTATGAATGCTAAATGGCGGGATGAAGGAACCTTTTTCTATCAAATTAATACCAAACGAACTCCTCATTAATTTTAATTTAGACATCAATTGTGATGAGGCATTAAAATATTGTAAATTAGTAAGTTGTGCGAGAAGCTCTAAAAATATGTATTTAAAACAACAAATGCATATAATATTGTTATTTTTTTCTTAAATACTATTTAAGAATCTTTTGGACCCAATTATACTTCACTAGCTGTTGCTCGCGACTTCGTCCCCGTCGGTCGGTCTTCTATTAGTCACAGCGTGTCATATAGCCTTAAGCCTTCCTCGATAAATGGTCTATTCATTTAAAAAAATAATTTTTCAATTCGAAACAGAAGTTCCTGATAAAAGCGCGTTCAAACAAAAAAAAACAAACTTTTCAGCTTTTTAATATAAGTATAGATTTCTTGTAAAGAAAGCAGCCCTACTCCCTTCATAAGTCAATGCCGTACAGTAAGCAAAAACAATTGTAATTAATTATATTTAAATATAAATATATTATTTAAAAAATAAATTTTTATACAATTTTTTATTTATTTTTATGAACTGTTAATATCTGGACAATTTGTGTCGGTGGTGCGGTCGGTAACGAGACTCCTAAAAACAGTTGCTATCTTGGGAGCCTGGGTAAATTAAGGCTAGCTAGCTAATAAGGTAGGAAATAAATGATTATTATTATTATGTATTAGCATGTGTATAAGTTTGGTGTTTCTATACCGATGTATATATAATTCTTTTATATGGAATAGTTAATAATGTTAAGTTTGTTAATAAGCATTATTTTGAGTGAACCATAAAGGATAGAAAAATGCTGTCCTGGGATATTTTTTATGTAATTAAAAAAATAACATTTCCGTCATACATGACTTCTCAGTAACTTTAACCATTAAGGTTGCAGACGCAACAAAGATTGAAAATGGAGTAACCTTTTGGGAAAACGGACCCAACATTACCCTTCACTGCTTCTTTCCTATTAATTGTAGTGTAATGAAAAGAATACTATAACCAGCTCACGAGTATGAAAAATAATTGTGCCAAGTTTTATTAACATCCGTCGGTTTACAGACAAACAGACAAACAAAATTTTTAGTAATTGCTTTTTTGGCATTAGTTGTAATCGAAGTCTGCAAATGAAATTTATTTTGAAAATAAATTTCATTATTTATTGTCATAATAATGCGGATACATTTTGTTATATGTGTGGAAAAAGAGTTATTGATGGTTGCGGTCCATCGAACACTCTTCATCAACTATCAGATCTTTGATGGCTGATGAAAAATTTGATGCCACAATGAATAACACTGGAACAGATGCTTGATGGCGTTCGAAGATGTTGTCAAGAATTTTCTAGGAAATAATAAACATTGTTGTTGTGTAATAAACGTTGTCACTCTAAATAGTCCTGTAGCATTGTATAGACTCAATGTAACTCTAGACTCTTTGTAAATGTTCAAATATATGCTCATATGATATGATTATTGATATTTTCTTAAAATTTTGAAAAAAAAATGCTTTTTCCTTATTTAAAAAAAAATCTGATTTGATAGGGAAAATACGTAGGTGTTTTAAATTGTTTTTTAAAATATGATGATAATGATGGCGTTTCAATGCTTAGATACTTTCTAAAACTGACCATAAATCATAGTCCAGTGGTAGGTACTAAAGAAGGTCAGCCTTAAACTCGGATGAAGTCCGAAACTTTGGTTTCTAACCAAGACTGCAGACCGAGATTTACGACCCGTCACCGAGTCTTGCTGTAAGGATCATTCTTCGTTATTGAACATGGTACTATTAAGGGGTTTCACTACCTTCTCAAGAATGGTATCTTGATTAATTGAGTCATGTGTGCAGATATTTTTTGTCCTTTTTCACAAAAGTATATCTCAGTCACTCCTTAGTCCTTCATAGCTTACACCCCACCAAACGTCTGTGTGCCCACGCTTCACTCTGTCCACTAATTGAGAAGCTTCGCAAGGGCTTTGAACATAAATACGGTCATTTTGTCTCTTGAAATATTGCTGAATTGGATATTAGAAAAAAAAAATGATTTTTTTTCTCAATTTTTTTTTCTAATAATTTTAAAACTTTAGTATACTTTAGTATATAGGTAGTTTATTATTTTATATTAAAATTATAGTTGTATTGATTAAAGAGCAAATGGTCTATTTGTATATCATACTAGCGGCCCGTCCCGTCTTCGCACTGGGAAACATAGTACTTAATATAGCCTATGTTACTCAGTGATAATGTAGCCTTTTAATGAAAAAAGAACTATTAAATTAGGTCCAGTTTTTTGGTAATATCTTATTATTGCTGTTTTTGTATCAAATATAGGTATTAATTAACATTGGAAAAATTTTTTTACGTCATTTGTTAAAAAAAATTATAAATAGACTATTTGTGTTTATTCGTTACATACAAAAATACAAATCTTTCCTCTTTATAAGGGTCTATATAATATATTATATAATGGTGTAGATTAATAAAATCACTCCAAATCACGTACGTCAAATCTGCTCTAGGGCACAACAAATTTATTTAAAAATAATTATGTCACCAAATTTTATACCAAGGAAGGATGAAAAGGTTATGGGCTAGGATCAAAATAGTTTCAAAAATCATATCCTATCCTACTAATATTATCAATGTTATAGTTTGTGAGAATGTATGGCCTATGGACGTATGTTTGTTGTTCTTTCACGCAAAACCGTCTGGAGCGATTTAGTTGAAATTTGGTATTTAGATAAACCTATCTAAATACCAAATTTATTTGTATTAATCCAGGGTATAAACATACATACTACTACTTTAGATACTTTATATCCCGGCATTGCCCCGGGGAACGGGAACTACGCGTGTAAATCCGCGGGGCACAGCTAGTCAAAAATATGAATGATAAACAATAAAATGTATGTTATAGTTTTTATTTGACTAAACAGTTTCAGTTTGAGAACACCTGACTATTTGTATAAGTTTGTAAAATGGGGTAAGACCGATAGTACTATATGTTTATGAATATAATAAAAACAAAAACCCCGTTAAATATTCATGGTTAAATGCGGAAGGTTGTAATAAAACGTCAAATATAATATTAAAAATAGATTTTCTTGAGAAAATTCCGAATTTGAAACAATATTTTAGGTTGGATAAACCTCACTAATTCTGGTGGCTTAGCCCGTTTTTCATCTTCCCTCCACTTACCCTATATCTATTAACTGCAATTAATGAAAACTAACATTAATACGTCACACACACTCGGGAGTTGTCGGCGTGCGAGTCTTCGGTACTGGATTCAATAATATTTTATAACTAAAATTCCGTCGTTTTATGGTCTTTTGTATCCAGAAAGGCACCACCTTTTTTTGCACAAACACTACGTGAATGGCCAGATCTTTTTCTGTTACAAACAGAGGAGTTCTCATTGTACCTATTAATAGCCCGGTACATAGTAATTTTACTAATACCAAGCGTATTTTTAAAAATTGTAATTTGTTCCTACATATTGCGTGTAATGCAATCACAGCGATTTGATTTTCTTTATCGCCACATATTATCAAAGTGGTTAATATTGGAAAATCCATACTTCCATACTTCATATTATAAATGCGAAAGTAACTCTGTCTGTCTGTCTTTCCGCACGCTCACGCTTAAACTACTGAACCGATTACAACGAAATTTGTCACAAAGATAGTCGAAAGCCTGGGGAAGGACATAGGCTGCTTTTTTTTTAAATCAACCCCCAAAAGGTTGCGCGAGGGGTTGAATCTTTTTATAATTTTACGCTTTCACGGCCAAACCGCTGAACCGATTGTAATGAAATTTGGTACACAGATGGTCTAGAGCCTGTGATAAAACATAGGCAACTTTTTAACTGGAAAAAATGGAAATAAGGGGGAAGGGTGGTCAAAGTTTATATGAAAGTCCACGCGGACGGAGTCGAAGCATTGGTGTAAGTTTGATAGTTAATCCCCCTAGAAACATGTATAGAATTTATTGAATCAAAGCTACGTCGTTGTAATGTTGATATAATAAATAGGGAATACGGTCCTAATTGATAATTGATTTGTATTAACAAATCTGTTAATACAAATCAATTATCAATTTTAGAGCCTATTAAGGCTCTAGATAGTAGGTAATATTTTATAAATAATAATACTATTTAATAATACGTAACAAAATATGTCGTTTTTTTTACTTTTTTATTGTTTTTCTAATAGATGATAAACCTCTGAATAAATTGATGTGCTATTTATTGTTTAATTTCATAATATAAACGACTGCGGTAAATAATTTTACATTATGTGGAGGACCGTCGGTAGTGTTTCTAATTAGCCGTCCACCACTGAATATACTGTTACTTTTTATATTATTTGGTATGGGATGAACATATTCTCTTTAATATTTTCTTTTACAATTTCATTTGAAGGTCCAATATTACGTTTATTATGATAAAACTTAGCTTATTCGTTAGCAGAATACGTAACCCACAAACTGTATGACTTACACATATTGTTATAACCGCTCGAGAGCTGAACGCAAAAAATATCACGGCTCTTGAGCGTTGGTGTCCATTGACAAAAATGGCGGAAAATTGGTATTTTTGTAATTCGTAAACTACATCCATTTAAGAAGTGTATTCGAGTTAACATTGTTTAGTTTCTATTATTTAAGAACCATTCTGCTTATTTTAAGTTTTCTGTTAAATTGAGGCATAATTATTACTTAAAATTACGTTCAAAAATGCTCGAAGGTAATTTTAACTAGCGTCGCTAAATAAACAAATATCTCGATTATTAGATCGAATATAATCAAAACTATTAATTTTTTATAAAGTTAAGACTATCATCTATACTACTAACACAAAATATCAAATGGGTTTCATATAAAAAAAACTTACGGCATATTTGTCCAAAAAAACACTACACACTCAGCACAAAAACACGGTTCGCTTCTAATGACAAACTAAAACTGAACATAGACGAAATACATCTATAATTGATGTCATTAGATAGGGTTGTTCCTCTAGAATCATGTAATACCGATTTTGTGCCCATAAACTAAAATAAATAGTCTATAATTTCATGTTTTACTATGCTAGGCCCCAGGTAACTCTAGCTATCCGCAGCGCTCAAGAGCGAGAGTTGCCCAAAGCGCGCCAGCGGCTAATAAATAAATTGTTAAAGTCAATAAGCAATATTTATTTACTCTGTTTAAAAATATTATCACTAGTTTATTGAAAAACATACCTGCTTAAAATATATCTTAATCTTATTCTATACTAGCGACCGGCCACTGCTTCGCACGGGTGCAACTACAGACTATCCTCATACACAACGTTCACAGCTTTTTTGTCAACCCTGGATCGCGGTACGGCCGCGGTGCCGCAAAAACTACGTCCCTGCATTTTAAATTTGTAATATCTTCGGAACTAACATGCTGTAAAAAGCGTATTGATCTATAATACATACACAATTTATTTAAGGTACTTAATTGGATAAAGATTAATGCTGTATAGTTAAAAATCACTTCGTAAATAACCATTTATTAGTACAGGATTAAAAATGGTTATGGTGGGTTATCCCTAACAGTTAGACATATGCCATCGCAGACTTTTTTGTAGAACTTTTTAAGGTGGACAATACTGTAGTACAATATTTTGGTCTATCTCGTAGGGTTTAGCCAGCGTTTGCAAAATAAGCGGAAAAAAACGTTATTATTTACGACATCACATTAGAAACCTCTACATTTATCAGTCTTTTTCCACTATATTATGCATGTATTATACATATAAACCTTCATTAAGAATAAATCTATCTTTAAAAAAAAACTGCATCAAAATCCGTTACGTAGTTTTAAAGATCTAAGCATACCTAGGGACAGACAGATAGCGAAAGCGACTTTGTTTTATACTATGTAATGATGATAAATCACGTTGTTTGTCCGCAATTGACTCCTAAAATTCTTTATTATTTAAATATTTTATCAATATTAAAACAAATTTACTTATTATAATCACTTTTCTTAAGGCTAATAACATTTGTGTTAAACTTGAAAAACAAAAATTGCACGACTAATGCTCTTTCCAAGCGTTTTGACAGCCTTATGCTCACGACGACTCATATGTTTAACTAACTGTCTTGTACTTTGTACTTTTTTTTTATTTTTGCCTTTATTTTCCTTTCATTTTTTTTTGAGAGTCATTTTTGAGTCTGATATCTCAAACGTTCAGCTATACCCTTTTGTTCTAGTATTTCTTCTCTTGTTTTAGTTGGCTTATTTTTCGGTAGCATTTTTAGATACTACCTACAAACGAGACAATACTGTTAATATGCGTTAAAATGCGTTGTCTGACATCTCAAGACTTGATAAACCTAAGACTTGGACAAAACAGACTGCCTTTTCTCCCCGTCCCGCGCCTTGGTAAACAGTCACATATGCTATGAAATGACAGGGGACTTTTGACCAGGGGACTGTCATTTTCACATAAAAACTTTATAAAACACATTCAGATAAATATATCAAATTAACGAAACAGATGTGGCTACACATACTAGTTAGTTAAATATTTAAAATAAACTATCGTAATTATAACTCTTAAAATAGTAAAAAAAATGCTTACCAGGTGACTGTTCGGACTATCAACCGAGTAGCGTCGTTCGCTCAAAGACACGTAGCACTAAAAAAAATGGTGGCTGCTCGCTTGGATCCACAACCGAACAAAATTTACGCCAATTGCGTTCTGTTTCACTGTCTTAATATTTCGTGCAAATAACAAATTTGACTTCAGCGCGGTTTTCACATTTAAACAGGAGACTGTTTTAATAATTGAGGACAGCATTCAGAAATGGGTATTTTGATTATTTTTTTATTGTAAAAATAGAATTGTTATGTATAAAAATGCTTGCTCTATTCTTTTATGTATTTGTATATTTTTTATAGAGATAACAACGGCAAAAAATAAATATTGGTAACAAGATTAGTAATTCTGAAAATACAGTCCCCTGGGACTGTGTTTTGAGGTGTTTGAAGAAAGTTTATTCAAAAATTAAATGATTTAACTGCTAAATAAGATGTGGCGTGAAAAGAATATCTAATACTATGTCATTATAAAAGCAAAAAACTGAGATATATTAAGATTTATTAAATATAATTTGTTTGGGACAGTGATTTTCCATCAGTGGAGAAATTCCCTGGCATTGGGACGAAATAAATTAACCGTTTTGTTGTTTCTCCAGGATCTCACCAGTTTTTACGGTAAAAGTACCGAATTGTGAGATTTGGTTTTTTCAGGATGTATGATGTCTCCTTATTTTATTATAGAGGCAGCCCTACTTTTAAATATTCCTTTAAACTGCATGGATACGATGACGGCATAATACATTATTTATGAAAGTTACAAAATTACATTTTCAAATCGTAGTTTCACAGGTTGAACGCATTACGTACGACGTTCCAAATAAGATAGATATTAATGACGTTATTATAATTGTCAACAGAGGTGAAGAAAACGCAAACAACACATGTGCAATGGCTGCGTCAGCGGCCGCACCGGCTACGTGGCGTGGAACAAACGACAGTGCGACTGAGTTCTGCCGACGGGGCAACACGCCCGCCACGTATGGCAGGTACCACCAGCGAAATAATGCACCATACGTCACGCCATCTTCCAACACCGAAAGGTTTGCATGTTGCACTTTACGACCGTCCAAGCGTACGATTAATGCGAGTTTAACTAGCAAAGTTCCTTTTTAATAAATAGGTCATAGAAGATTCAGAATTAACTTATCTCGCGAATTTTTCAATTATCAAATCGTTGTTAACGTAGCTAATTGCTTTTAAAACGCATAGGTTTTCGAGAGAACTTATTGTATAGAAAGAAATCTAGAGGAAAATTTGTGAATTTAGGAAATGCTATACGGATGACTATAAAACTGGATAAAATGTTATTATGAAAATATATATTATTGAACCGTGAAGGTAAGTGAGCCGAGCATGATTGTTTAAGATTGTTTGTTTTGTAATTATGATGACCACTACCATTAACCAATACCAACAGATGCCTGCGATTTTCCAATTTTAAAAACTCACTTGTTTATATCTCTCGAAAATTAATGCGTTAAATTGCAAACAATGAGTTACGTCCATAACCCTGCGATAATTTACAATCATGAGAGATATTTTATAGTTTATATTTGTTTCAAATTTACGGATAAATTCAAGTTATAAGTAATTAGCAAGGTTTGGCAGATGGTGTATAGTTTAGGTTTATGTAGTATTATATCATATATGTATAGTTACATAATAGTATGTAGCTATTTTTAGTTCTTCCGAATTAAATTGTGACCTAAAGAATGTTTTCGTATCTCTGACTGTTGATTATTAACAAAGTAAGCAAATATAAAGCAACGTACACACCATTTTACATTGCAGTGTTAAATATTTGATGTCACACGACACAAGTTTTATCTAGATTTTTACGCATGTGTGGAAGAATTTAAGATAACATTACTTGTGCCGATGGAGAGACAATGAATATTTTTTTGATTCAAGCATCTCAATATACTATATGTTGTAATAAAAAGTTAAAATGATATATGACTAATTTGTGTTTTGTTATCGATTTTCAGAACAACACCACTGCATAGATGGTACGGTAGCGGGGAGCGGACGGGGGGCGCTACGGGCGGCGAGAGCACTCCTAGTACCCCCGGCGGCGGCACCGAGCGGCGGCGGCGACACTCGGGGTCGGGCTCGTCACGCTCAGAGTCTAGTTCGCCTGAGCCGAGCGACACGTCGCGAGCGTCGACGCCCGCCGCGCCGCCGCCCGCGCCGCAGCCGCACCCGCACCACGCCAACCACCGGCTGCCGTCGGCGCATCCACACCAGGTAACATAGTTACATAACACATATATAGTCCGGTCAATTTAACCGGTCAATTTGTCCGGTTAATTCACATCGCTTTAATCTTTCCCAACCTTTGAAAATTTCCGTTATTTGGCAATAGTTTTACATTAAACAGGATCACAACTGACCCGTGGAGTAGTGGACCCGCTAAGTACACTACCTCATAGGTGACATAGAAACGTGTGCATATTATGACGATAACAACTTTTATAACCTTTTGAGTCGTTATATCTAGTAGTAGTAGTCGTTATATATAGTATTGATTCATTTTTTATAGATAAACTTATGATCTACAAGTCTGTCTAAGGTAGGTACTTCTATGATAAAACTTACCGTTTTGCTGAAAATCGCGAAAATCTCATTTTTTTAATCATTGACCTTGAAAATTTTTTTTCCTTACAGGGGAATGATGGGGAATTTCTAGACATTGTTTATAATTATGTTTTGAACAATTTCACTGAAATTCAGCTTTTTGGGACTTTATGTAACTTCACTCTAATTTTTTGGTCTAAATTGACTGGACTATATAGCTGTGTTTGTAATTTAAATATGAATGGAGCTAGAAATAAAATGAAATCAATTGTATTTTAGTGGGCGTCGACAGCAAACGGAAGACCTCTTGCGATTTGCGTGAGAAACCTACCTACGAGATCGACGGATAGTTCCCTCAAAGATGGGCTATACCATGAATATAAAAAACATGGGAAAGTGGTATGGGTTAAGGTGGTTGGTCAGAATGCGGACAGATATGCAGTGGTCAGATTTAAAAAACCGTCCGATGTAGAAAAGGCACTTGAAGTGTCGCAAGATAAACTTTTTTTTGGTTGCAAGATTTCCGTGGCCCCTCACCAAAGTTGCGATGATGATGCCGAGTCGGCGAAACCTTATGAGACTGATATTGATGAATACCACCCCAAGGTAAACAAAATTTTTCATTTAAACTTATGCAACGGCGCGGCGTTTAAATATTTAAAATACCCTGGAATTTACTTTTAATTACAAAAATATTTTTGTAGTTCATTTCAATCTTTAACTCATTACAGGCGACAAGGACATTATTTATCGGAAATTTGGAGAAGGATGTTACACAACAACAACTCAGGGATAAATTCAAACATTTTGGTCGAATCATAGAAATTGACATAAAAAAGGGAAGCGGCGGAGGAGCTGGTTATGCTTTTTGTCAATACGCGTCAATATCTAGCGTGGTGGAAGCTATCCGGGCAATGGATGGAGAGTACGTAGGCAGTTCGAGAGTTAAACTCGGTTTCGGAAAGCCTGTGGCGACCACCTGCGTGTGGGTTGACGGACTCACAGAACACACTGAAAAGCAGGTAAGATTTCGAATAGCTTAGAGTGGAACAGAGGTAATAATAAATATCATTCACACATTTATTTCTAGCAGCCGCCGCTCTGGCATCATCGTACCGGTATTATAAATGTATTATTACGGGTAAATAATAACTTCTTTAACGACTAATATCAATTATTGACATATCTGTGGATACGCGGACGGGTCGCTAGAAAGCAGAAGAAAGTAATATTGATTTCGTCGAACAGGTACTAGCGGCGATATCCCGGTGCGGCGCGGCGACGTCGGTGTGCGTGGACCGCGCGGCGGGCGCGGCGCTGGTGCACTTCGAGCAGGCGTGCGCGGCCGGCGCCGCCGTGCGCGAGCTGCGCCGCCTCGCCGCGCACCTGTCCGCCGCCGAGCCCGACCAGCCGCGCCTCTGCGTCGACTACGCGTCCCGCGAGTGCCAGGTGAGGCGCGTCACACGCGACACGCGGCAATGGGACCTTTTTCCCTTTTTTTTAATTTGGAAATCCAGTTCCGGATAACGCTTTCTCCTTGGGGGAGAAGGAGGTGGTTATGTCGGTCTCGCCAGAAAGGCCATACCGATTAAAACCCACCGGTGTTCCGTCGCGCACCCTTGCGTAGGGCGGGCTCGAGAGGACGCACGAAACGATCTTCCGCGAACCCGCCAGGCGCCAGCGGCCGCTTAGTATGAACGGACAACGGGACTGAGTCAATATTCAATTACTAGCTTGCTTACAAATGCTTTTTTTAAGAAAAATTAAAATATTCCTCATTTGTTTTATGGAACTTATCATTTCAGGATGCCTTCTATGAGCAACTGGAAAAACACGGAGGATCTTCGACTCTCACGAGTTCGGAGCGATTGAATACTGACCTTTCTGGTCGTTACCTACCGACGCCTGCGAGGCACGAGCAACTGAGGTTAGATCCGCATAATAGATACTGAAAATATTAATTTAATTAGTTTCAAACTTTTTTAAAATAACTTACACTACACACAGATATGAAACAGGCGCGTCACGATCGCGTGCACCCAGTTTTGGTCGAGGATCTTCAAGAACACCGAGATATACTCACGATCATTACGATCCGACAGATTATGTGGCTGATCGCAGATACAGGTAAGTGCAAAATTTATATAAAATGTCGTAGGTTTAATAATATTCGATCGATACAGCAATGTGAATTGACTTTGCCAAATTTAAACAGATATGATGTTTCCAGAATCTTAATTTTAGAACATGTGAAGGTGTTGAGTTAAAATCTAAAGTGTATACTGGGCTCTGATGCCCTGTCTATATTTCATTTTAATTATAAAAATATAGTTCACAGATTTATCTAATAATAGTTTCTTCTGTTAATCTTGAGAGACAAAATCTGCAATAAAAATACGGTTATTTACAGCTCTTTATTGTGGTGTTAAACATTAATAATGCTTCGTTTTTGTTAACAGGGTATATGAAGAATTGGGATCGAGTCCACCAACGGACGAAGCTCCCTACGATGATCGGCTGCAATCTGTTGTTGTGTCACCACACCGCGCTCATAGACATCGACATGATTCCAGTCCTGAAGATAGAAAACATTCTAAGGTAAAAATAAATTAAAAATATTGCTTTTGAAAAAAAAATGTGATGCAATAGTTACTTGAATGAAGGGTGAAAGTTTACTAATGTGTCGAGCTTTGAATTGCCCCTTTTTTCCAGTTTTCCATACAACTTCTCTACTTAGAGTTATTTGAACCTAGTAGTATCTAAACCGGTATGTTTCTCCGGTCGATCATTCTCCCTTTCGTTTCCCTTTCGAAAAGACACCTTTCGTATTCTATATGAAGTCAATTTATTATTTTCAGGAAAGACACCGAAGTGCGGGTGGAAGTTCAAGGCGATCTCGTTCAGGATCAAGAGGGGAAAGACATAGTTCTCGACGGCGCCATCGAAAGCGACGTGACGGATCGGGCTCTCGTGAATCTCGCACTTCACGTGCCGGCACCCCACTGCGGGATGAACCTGACGCCCCTCCCACGGAACCCCGGAGACCTCCGCGCGAAAGACCACCGCGGCCTATGTTACTTCCGTTACCTAAATTTGCTTTACAATTGTTACGGAACGCGCCGACCACACCGCGAGCGGCCCCCGCGCCGGCACCCGCGTCACCCCCCCGGCCTCCTTCAGCATCATCTTCAAGTAGCGGTTCTGCTCCGCATTCTCCATCTTTGGAAGAAAGAATCCGATCGCTTGATGAAAAGTACGAGAGATGGTCAGGATCACGGGCTCACGCCGATGCACCAGATCGCGCCCGGCTAAAACATAGGTTTTTTGAGCTAGACATTAACGAAGTGAAGCCATCAGAAGTTGTGCGGTCCTTGCTCGCTAAACGATCAGTATTTGACGAAGATT
The DNA here is from genome assembly GCA_026213755.1 of Eurema hecabe. Lineage (NCBI taxonomy): Eukaryota > Metazoa > Arthropoda > Insecta > Lepidoptera > Pieridae > Terias > Terias hecabe. Next base: position 5,219,725 of record JADANM010005346.1, on the reverse strand, counting down.
CTGAGAGATTAGAAGGGGCCGTGAGGCCACCAAGTCCTTCTAGCAGTCCTCGTTCAATTCTCCAGCCCATTCTACCGAGAGCGTTGCGATATCCATTTCCATCACACCCGCCACCTCCATCTGATTGTTCAACACTATCTACAGAAACATCATCTGCCGCTACGACTGAGAGTGATAGATTAGACCCTCGATTAGGACGCTTGACACAGGCGGAGCAATGTCCAGAAAATGAAACGGACAATTCAAGAATTCGTTTTCGGACGCCTTCCACGGAAAAATCATATGCAGACAATCAAGAAGTGGAAAGCAAATGTTTACACCTTGATAAAAGACGTAATTCTATAATTGGTTATAATGAAGAGGCAAAATCTGCTGATAGTGATTCGCTGGTGGAAAAGTATGATTTTGATATAAAGAACCATAGCAATTTTTTTCGTGATTTACAGAAAAATAACTATTTCAAAGCAGAATCTAATTTCACCGATTCTAATATTTCTGAAATTCACATAAAAACCGAAAAGGTAACTGATCCTCTCTCCAATCATACCACCGAGTTTACTAAAGTTGAGAATGTTATACAAGACGAAATACCTTTTTGGGGTTCACGACGTCAGAATGTAAAAGAATTAACCACAAATTATGAAAATATTAACATTAAGACATTATCCAAAGTAGATATGGATGTGAAGCCACCAATCATGCAAAGTCAAGAAAAAAATTTGAAAGGCAATGAGTGCAAAATAAGCAGTATTGAAATAAAAAAGGAAGTTGATGAAACGGATATTCAAGATGTGATAAAACCCAAATCACCATGTCTAAAAAGCACTTTAAATTGTAATGAAAACAATGTCAAAACAGTCATTGAAAATCGTGAGATAATGTGTGCAAAGGATACAAAAGATAAAAATAATTCGAATATACTAGTTCATGAAAAACCTAGAAAGGAAGTCATAGACATTAAAAATACAGAGAAAAAAAGGGTGATCCCACACGAACTTAACCCTAATGACAAAGAGATGTTAAGAAGCTTAGAGGACAACTTACCACACGAACGGGACAAATTAAAAACCAGTAAAGAGCGTAGTGAAAAGGAGAAGATAGGTGAGATTATTAAAGAGAGAAATAAATCCGGCAAAGAAACTAAATCAGATAAACCAGAAATTGAGAGAAAGAGCAAAGATGAAATGATTATTAAACCGTCTATAAGTGATGGAAAATCTAGAAACGAAAAGGAAGTCGATAAAATTTCTGATAATTGGTCTTCATCTAATGATCGTCAAATAGAGAAGACAAAGTTAATGGATGAAAAAAACTTAAGATTAGACCAGCATCATAAAAGAGATAAAGTAGAAAAAGAAAAGAGAAGAGAACTTATCGAAATTGATCCTTTTTCATGCAAGTCAAAAAAAGAAGATAAACATAAACATGATCGGTCGAAAAAGGATGGCGGTGATAACAAACGTGAAACTAAAAAGGACGAGGATTGTAACAAATCGAGAAAATCTTCCAGAGATGAATCGTCTAAAGATGTTAGTCGAAAAGATTCTACTGATTCTTCAACTTCTAGAACGTCATACGATTCACCTAAAATAAAAGATTTTGAAAAGTGCGACGCAAAGGAAGACTCGAAAAAAATTAAACAAGAAAATGAAAAAGAACTTGATGCAAACCATACCCAAAGCTTAAAATGCAAAAATATTAATACCATCAATTTTACTAAATCCAAAGTTGAATCGAATGAAAAACAACGACATTACTCATTAGATTCTTCCAATACAGACAATAAACGTAAAGAACGTTTAAATTCAGCATCAAGTTTGCCATCAAATATAAGTGGCCATAAAAGAAGAATGTCCTCTCAAGATGCTTTAGAATGCTTAATAGAAGAAAACAAAAGAAGTAAGAATGATTCGAAACATCCAGACAGGCGTGATTCTAAAGACTCAAAATCAAGTGAGAGGCATAAAATATCTAAATTTAGTAAGGGCCATTTCGCTAAATTATTAGAGAGTAAAACAAAGGATGATAAGAAGAACCAAGTGAAACCTCCAGATGATTTATTTATTCCAATAAAAGAAAACGAGATCAAAATAAACGACACTGAAAAAATTAAAAAAACGGAAGATAAAAAAGATGACAGAAATTCTTCATTTGAAGTAAGATCCGAAGTACAAAACAATCTGGATTTTCTTGCTATTTTAGAACTGAGATCAAGTGAAGAAGATGAGAAGCAAAGAGCATTACGAAAAGAAATGAAAGAGAAAAAGCGAATACAGCAATTACAACAGATTCAAGAGTTACAAATTCGACAACAGATTCAGTCAGGGGTGCTAACAGATATTGATATTATGTGTAAAGATAAATTGAAACAAGAAGAAAAGATAAAGGAAATGATTGCTCGAGATAAACGCCTATCTACTGAACGTAAAAGCAAAGACGCCAATGAACAAAAACGCAAAAGTAGAAAGCAAACACATAGTACAGATACTTCAGATTCAGATGAACCAAAAAAACATTCTATTTTTGATATAATTGATGATGAGCCCACTTACATTTCTATGTATGATAAAGTAAAAGCACGTTCATGTAAAAATATGCAAAAACAAGAAGAGGAAAAGAGGCAAGAAAAAATTAAGGCTAAATTCAATCAGCTTAAGCAAAGTAGAGCGAAGCGAGAAGAAAAGAAAAGATCAAGCTGGGACGAGGATAGTGACTCTGAGCACGAAGGTCAAAAACCTAAAACATCAATAGATAGTTCATCGGAAGAAGAGCGTGTGGTACACAATAATAAAAGTCATAACAATTATCAACGCTCTTCAATTGATTATTCGCGTCATAGCATTGATGATTACTTAAGTTTGGAAGGTAATGAAATTGATTTACGGAACAAACTTTCTCGTAAAAATTCAAGAAGTCGCATCATGTCGGACTCGTCAGATGATGAAAACAATGTTAAAAGGAAAATAAATTACTCTGCTGAGCAGAAAATGGACTATTTGACACATAATGAGACATTAAGTGAAATTAATAATACTTGTCTTAAGGAGGCCATTATAGAAGATAAAGCAAAGAAAACAACAATTTTGAATTTATTTGGAAAGAGCGATAGTGACGATAGCAAGATAAAATCAAACAATGACAACGATAGTGACTATAAAATGTCATTTACCAAATCGATGTGCAATGACATATCTTCGGAAAACGAATCAATACCATCTAATAGAAATCCTTCTGAAGTACGTAAAAAACATAAAAAGAAGCAAAAGAAACCCAAAACTTCATTTTCTGATGAAGATTCTAAAATTGACAATATGGAAGATCCTAATAATGAACGCGAAAGTAAACAAAAAAATATAGACAAAATACGCAGACACAATAAAAAAGAAAAGCGCAAAGAGAAAACAAGAGAAAGTTTTGACACAGATGATAATAGAGATGATAAGGTAAAACTCAAAAGGGACAAAAGATTGTCATCAGAAGTTACTGAAACATTATCGGGGAGCGCTAAACGAGAAGGTAAAATGGAAGACATCTTCGGTCCTTTATCAGACGAATCCGAAAAAGACACATCGAGTAAAGTTGAATTACAGTCTATTGATTATGGATCTTCAAATGTCAATAATGAGCATGCAGATGAAACGAAATGTAAGGAAGACAGTAAAAAGAGAAAAGATAAAAAACGGAAAGAAAAGAAGCACTTTATAAAGGATGATGACAACAGCTTAGATGTAGACGCGGTTAGCAAAGCTATAGAAGCTAGGCTATTTGAAGATTCATTGAATAACGAAGAAAGTATAAAATTAGATGAAAATGTAGAAACCACAATAAGTATACCTAAAAACAATGAATCCGTTAATAAAGTCGATTCAATTTCAACTACTACAAAGTATATGGATAGATTTAAAAAAGAATGTAGAGAGAAGAGGAAGAAGAAAAAGAAACACAGAGAAGACCGACAAAGCAGAAAAGAACATCACCATTACAATGAAGAAAAGTTTAATAAGACTGAAAATAGTGTATTTGAAAGAAATATTGATATGTCACCTAAAACAATTTTAAATATACCACTTCCAAATGAAAAGGTTGAAATTACTGATAAATCAGATGATAGCAAATCTCTTTCTGAATCCCCAAGTTTGCCAAGATTAACCGATAGCCCACCTTTTGATATCAAATCTGTTGAAATAGCGCATGCTACAAATGATAATATTAATAATGCTAATCAAATATCTTCAGATGAAGTAGGTCAGTCATCTACGAATTTCGACGATACGAAGTGTATAGAAATTGATGATATTCCCATGCCTCCCCCTATTGAAAACAATATCGTGCAAGATATAAGCGAGGTTCCGTTGCCCGAAGATCCCCCTGTAATTGAGAAAACAGACACTACAATGTTTCATTCTGATTTATCACAAAAGTTTGATCCACCTCTTAATGTTAGCGAAGATGCTGTTCGAAGTATTCCAAACGTTGAAAACGATGTTGACAAGCATCGTGAAAGAGAGAATTCCCCATCAGAATCTCAAGCATGTAAACTAGAGAAGAAAACCGAGGAAAAACCAAGAGCAGTAATTTCACAAGAAGAAACAGAAGATGCCGTTGCAGCTTTGTTAGGAGAAAGTTTTGGAGAAAAAATGGATACGTTTGGAAATTGTTTTGAAGAAGTTGTCGATGAGAATAACAGTAAGAGGGAAATAGAAACATCAGTCAACGAGAATGAAAATATCCCTGAAGAAGACGCAGAAGAAATGAGACAAGCCGTTCAAAATTTAAATGCTAGTGAAATGGAAATAAAACCTGATACACCAGTTTCAGATAACGATTTACTATTAATAGATACTGATACTGAAGAAACTGAAGACTTATCACAAGATGGTATAGAAAAGCTTCCCGTAAATGTAATTGCTACAACTCAATCGTTAAATACCATTTCAAAACAAGAAATAACACCAGAATCTTCCAATGTCATAATGCCTAAAGTTGAGGCAAAATTAAGTCAGCCAGATTTTAACACCTCAAGTAATTCAGTAAGTAAATCGTGTGAAGTAGATCAAAATACTTTAAATAAACAAGAAAGTGATTTACAGATCACTTCAACAGCTACACCAGTAATTACTTCTTGGACTTCTTTAACTAATAATAAGCTGGAAACACACACAGTTAATGCTCCGACTGGTAAGGATGAAAACAAACCATCACGTCTTACAGCCAATATATTGCAAATTAAACCAACACAAAGCTTGCAACTTGGAAATTCATTGAGACCAATTGGATCTAATAGAGTAGGTTCACAATTTCAAGTTATTAATCATATGATTAGACCCCAAGTTCCGAATATGCAGCCACCTACTATCAAAATACCGGATAATCATGTACTCTATCAAAAACAAGAAATTGTAATATCACCTCGTATGAATAGTGATGTGCGTCTACAAAGTCCCAAAGTAAGTTCGCAAAGTGAAGGAATGACTTCACCACGTCTTACAAATATGACAATTCTAAGTACTTCACCGCAAAGTTTAAATTCAGCGGGAATTTCATCTCAAAATGCTATTCAACAACGATCACCAGGACAAGTAACAGTTGTTCGTATGCAACAACCGCCGTTAAGTCCTATTCAAACAATGCACATACCACATGGCGCAAGGGCCATGATTTCGCCAAATAGACCAAATTCCGTTCTCGTGAAAACTCAAGGCCCACAAATACATTTTAATCGATTGCCAGTCACTCCTGTCTTAGCTCCTATATCGAAACAACTTACCGCGAATTTGACTCAACAAAATAAAAATATTGGTATATCTAATTCAACCTTATTGCAACAAAAAGGAGGAGACGCAATATCAGATAATGCATCCGACAGTAGTAAAATTATATTATCTCCTACGCGTTTACAACAGGCGGGAAACACGGCAGGCTTACCACAAAATAGAATTATCCCTATGCAGAATGCTTTACATGTTGGACCTATGAATTCTATTCATTTGTCTAATAAAGTTTTAATCAACAGCAAAGCGTCATTTATTGACAGAAAGGAAAATCAACAGCAAAAGTCAGAACATAGTGGTTTATCTTTTAATTCTACTTCGATAATACACGTCGCCAGCGTTAATCAAGCTCCAGCTTCAATTATACAGAATAACACTAAATCTGTTATGTGTAATCATCAAGATGCTGCTTCTAGTAGAGGACAAAACCAAAATATTATTCATGCTGTCAATCAACAACGTGTTATAAGTGGAACATCATTAAATAACATAATACAAATAGATCAGAGTAAGAGTCAGTCAACGGTGTTAACAGTTTCAACAATTCGACCTCCAACTGTTACAACTAAATCTGAAGTGTCGAGTGCAGTAGTCGTCACCACATCGACCTTAACAAATGTTGTTATGACACCTCTACTTTTAAAAGCAAATAAGCCTAACAATCCAATAAGGTTGAATTCAAGAAGTGATCATATTGAAAACGTTTGTTCCTCGAATCAATTAGGCAATGAAGTTGAAGAAAGATCTAATAATAAAAATAGTAGCTTTGAAAAAATTGACACAAATCTATCTATGAGTTCATCACTAGAAGAATCCCCAGTGCATATAATGAAATGTGAAACTGATTTTGAAGAATTATTAAAAGATAATACCAACGAGATAAAAGTTACAAACAATCCAGAGAAAAAACTTGAGGTCAATGTAGGCAATACAGTTACTGTAATATCACCGCGAAATAATGATAATAAATGTCAAACCTTAGACCAATCTGATGTAATTACTGACGAAATTTTAGTTTCTCAACCTATTGGGTCTGATAAAAAGCCAATTAAAGATTCCATCGAAATTTCTAAAGATTTAATTAAAATAGAAGATAACTTCAGTCATAAAATTTCGCCTGATTCTTTGTGGGTAGGTAGAGAAGAAGATGTAAATTCAAACTTAGATATTTTAGAAAAACCTCTGGACACGGATAAAGTCTACAAAAGCAGTATCGACACTGTTAAACATTTTGAAGGGAAGAAAGAAATACCTGTTAATTCTATTACAAACGATAAACTAGAACATACACCACTTTTTCGTGTGTCACCTGACAATAAGGAAAATGCTGAAAATGATATTCAAACTCCTGAAGAAAATGAATTTTGGACGAAGGATCTAAACATTGAATCAGTTATTAAGAAGGTTGATTCACTTTGCGATAACTTGGAAATGAATGGTAAAGCAAATAGCTATACTTCGTCTGACAGTAACACAACACCAGGACATACAATTCAAAATTCACCGTCTACAAACGAGTGTGATCTTAGAAGTACAGAAAATGACAATGAGCAAACCCATGAACAAAATGGTCCAGAAGATTTTACACTCGATAAATCTGTCTCAACTGTAAGCAAAAGAGGCGGACGGAGTAACAGAGGTAGGAAACAGGATAAGAGTGAAAAGATTCAATCTCGTGTAATATCTAAACCTTATCGAGGGGGTAGCGCTGGCAGGCGGGGAAGAGGTCGTTCAAATAAACTCGATAAAAAAGTGAAAAGCCTTGTTAGTAGTAGTTTTCATAATATGCCAGGTGATGTTTATGATTTCCATGAAGATTCTGGTGATGAAACTTCTTCCACAAATAAAAATGAATCCAGACCAAGATTAATTCTGACAATTAAGAGTCCACTATCTTGTAATTCAGGTGCAATTCCAACATCTACACTTAGCATTGCTCGTAAAGATCAAGTTAAATTGTGCGATAAGCCGAAAGAGGAAAAAGGTGACGTTTTCGCTTCCCCTTCTACTAATACCCGAAAATCAAGAAGACTACAAGAAAAAGATATCCAAAAAAGTACTTCAGATGATGTTTTAGAAGACGCTGCTAAAAGTCCTGCGAATAAAATAACGAAAGAAACAATTAGAAAAAGGCCTACCAGACAAACTGGAACAAGACTTAACACAGATAAAGCCTTATCAGACACCAGGAAATCACCTAGAGCTACAAAAAGGACCAGAGATAGGAGTCACTCTGATACTTCAGTCGATAGTTCAGATGAAAACCAAAGGCTTGAGGAAATGGGTAAAGAGGCAAAAGTACCAAAACTCGCCGAGGCAATAGTAGCACCCATCGTAACGGCTGAAGTGGAACCTATCATTAAGGTCACACCACCATCAGTGAACACTCCAACGACTCCTACCCCGATCATGAAACCACCTAAAAAAATGATTTCAGAAATAAGTGCAAAATTAGCATGCGCTTTCGAGGCGGCTGCAACGGCGCCTCCGCCCGTAGCCATGGCGCCCATCAGATTGCCGTCTGCGCCTGCGCCCGCGTCTGTCGCCGCGCCGATGACTTCTCCGAGTCTAGAGCGTCAAGGTGAAACCGAGAGGGTGCCTCTTGTCCATCGCGAACCTAGACCTGCTGAACATATTTCTACAGCCGAAGGACCAACTTCTCTCGGTGAATCATCTGAAATGACTAGTGTTTCTGATATGAGTCACATTCGACGAATAGTTGACAATGTGCCGTCTAACATGATGCCCGTGGGCGGCGCGGAGGCATCGGACGCGCGTGTTCAATCACCTGCGCTGCCGCACCGACCGCCTTCCTCGCACAGGCCCGCAGACAGAGCGACGCCAGTTCTTATCAGGTTCGTTTTTTTAACGTTTAAAAGCTATCTAATAAAAAGAATCGTAAAATTTCAGTTATTTATACTTTACTTTTATCAAAAGAGAAAAGATCTGTTTGTTTTAATTTAATAGTTTCTAAAGAACTGGACAGTACTGCGTTTAGAAATCGTGGCGTGCCCTGTGCACATAAAAAATAGACCATTTTTTAGCTTTGGAACAAATACGCAATTTTAATTGACTTAGTTTATCATAGACTATTTTATTTTCCAATTTCAGGAGTGGAGCTGACGGTATGGACATGACGGGCATGGGAGCGGGTAACGCGAGTGCGGGTGGGCCTGCGGGTGCGATGGGTGCGATGGGTGCGATGGGCGCGGTGGGCGGTATGG
>JADANM010005346.1:5198694-5208820 GCA_026213755.1 Eurema hecabe | reverse complement strand
GCGGTGCGGGCGCTCGCCGCCGCCGGCGCACGGCAGCACGCGGCCGCCGTCGGCGCTGCCGCCGTCCGCCGCGCCCGGCCCGCCGCACGCCTCGCAGGTTCCCCGCGAGGCCGACTCGTTGCAGATGTTGCTCAGGGTACGTCCTCCTCGACAGTAGGCTATTTGACTCATTTCTGAAAACAGTTTCAAATGGTTTTTTAGAGCATAATAAACACACCTCATCTATATTTCCGGGAAACGTGCAGTACTTTTAACAGAAATGTATGTTAAAGTTTGAATTGCAAAATTGGCGGTAAAAACGCTGTATCTATAATGGCCGACGCACATTATTCGAGTGACGTCACCGAGAAATGTAGAGATGGGTCGTCGATGTATTTATCGTTAACTAGACCATTCGTAAAAGCGTCGATCAACTAGTTAATTTCAACAAGTCGAAATCAACTTTAAATGTTTCATGGCAATTACGCATAATTACAATTCGGCGCAGACGTAAGTTGCTATGTAGAATCGTAGACATTTAAAGTTGGTTTCGACTTGTCGTTGAATTTAACTAGTTGACCGACGCTTTCATGATCGTAAATGAAGGGTCTACTTTCGTTAACGATATATATGTCAAAGATCCATCTCTACTTGTGTATGACGTCACCAGAGCTAGAACCAATTATAGAGCGTTCTTGCCGTTAAGATATATTCAATAATATCTCGATTTTGTTCATTAAAAGTGACATAAATATGCATTTTTGTATAAAATTTTGTTTAATACGCTTTATTACACTTCTATTAGGAGCGCCACTAGGGTGGTCCTTATTTTTGAATTATCCTCGGGGCACTTTCTCTTTCGATTATATACCTCTAAATATGAAATATCCTTTTTTTTGTTTTATTTTTGGCTAAAATTTTGAGGTCGCTACCAGCTGTCAAAGTTTTTACAAGAAGTTTTGAAGGAAATCTTAGATCATGGTTTCATAAATGTTTTATTTAGGTGTTTATATCACATTTTACGTTCAAATGAACATTGCACAAATGATTGTCTATTCTATCGCATGGATAGAATAGACAGTCGCTTCTTGTCCCCTTCACCCCTCAACCTGTCTTCTGTACCGACGTGTCGAGATTTAGCCCGCCCCGCATTTCAGTCAATAAGGCATCAAAAAGGCATTTTATTTAAGAGAGCTGCTGATCTACATCGAGCTAGCTGCTAGATAGATGAAAAGAGCCTTGTACGTCTGAATAAATATATATAAGCATCAGTTTAACCTAACGAAGAAGGGCGAAAAGGCTGTGAGAGAAATACGCATATTCACGCTGGTGATTTAGGTTAAATATTGGTTTCAAGCCTTGAGGCTACGAGGCTTACGGTTGACCGTATGGTCACATCAAGAAACGCCTTCAGTTATAAAAAGACCTTAAAGCTTTTGAAACCTTCAACAAAAATATAGCTACTGTTGACCTAAAAAAGATTTTCAATCATCTGTGGTATTTGTCAAAAGAACTAGTTTCGCTTACACTTTTCGATGACGAATTTTCAGTTCAAGAGAAGAAAATAGATGGTAATAGCATTGAAATTGCAGGCACAGAAGATTGCTTAAAAGAATAAACCTTGATATCTCGCAAATCCCCGAAAAAAATATAGAAAACTTCGTTCGACGGTAATTCCGTAATATTCCTCCACATCCTAGGTATCTATCACACCAATTTTTTTTTAAAAGATGAAAGAACTTGGAACAAGGACACTGGTTCCTATGTTCTTAATATCATAGTTCATAGTAACAACCATAATTTTATAATATTTTCATTTCTCAGCTATAAAAATAGATTAATCTAAAAAACACAGATTTTGTGTTTTTATTTAAAATTCAAACCTTGGTAGCGACCCCTAAATGTTTTTAAAAAAATAAAAAAAATAATGAAAGACTTTCTTATGGTATATATTCAAATGCTGTGGTGCCCCGAAAAAAAAAGAAACATTTTTTTATCGTAGGAATAAGGACCACCCTAAGGGCCACGATTCGACACATATTTTTAATAGTGTCAAATAGCCTATTGTTCTATGGTTGCTTATTACACACGATTAAAATTATTTTAACCGAAATGACATCACTCTACATAATATTATATTATAAGATTGCGAAAATTCAGTAACTAACATAATAGGTCATTTTTAAATAGGTATTTTTAATATTTTGAAGTGAATTTACGAAGTTTATTTGAATGTGGGTGTTTGTGCAGCGCTACCCAGTGATGTGGCAAGGGCTGCTGGCGCTGAAGAACGACTCGGCGGCGGTGCAGATGCACTTCGTGGGCGGCAGCGCGGGCGTGGCGGCCGACGCGCTCTCTCGCAGCGCCGACGGCGCCGCCACCTCGCTGCTGCGCATCGCCCAGCGCATGCGCCTCGAGCCCGCGCAGCTCGACCAGGTGCATCGCAAGATGAAGGTGAACATTATATACTTATCGACATATCTATCATTTATACTTATCGACATCTGAGCCCGGTACGATCACTTTGGGCCTATATAAGACTATTTCTTATATGTTGTAAAACATACGAAATGCGATATTGCAGATGGAGAACGAGCACTGCATGCTGCTGGCGTTGCCGTGCGGGCGCGACCACATGGACGTGCTGCAGCAGTCCACCAACCTGTCGGCCGGCTTCATCACCTACCTGCAGCGCAAGCAGGCCGCCGGCATCGTCAACGTGGCGCCCTCGCCGCGACACCACCAGGTGCGTACCGAGCCTTTTGTGACATACTAAACTCGGCAAAATATAAATACAAATATGTTATCTCAATAATTTTCTATTGAATTTCTTTATTTCATTTTTTAAGATATAATTGTTTATACCCTTTCTTATTTGTTTTAATTTATACAGTTAAATGATAATAATATATGTATTTTCAGTCAATGTACACTGTACACATATTTCCTTCGTGCGAGTTTGCCAACGAGAACCTAAACCGAATCGCGCCAGACCTGATGCACCGCGTGGCCAACATCGCACACCTGCTCATCGTCATCGCCACGGCCATCGGGTGAGGGGTGAGCGGACTCCTCACCCGCCGTATCTCGGATTGCACCAATACCTTCTATGACGATATAATCAAATCTCGGACAAGACGAAACACTTTATTTGTTATTCATTAAATTTATTGTATATACAATCCAGGTTGTGAAAACTCATTCTAAAATTTAGTTATCGGTCGGCCGACCTGGTGTGAAGCCGGCGCGCCCGACGCGAAGGACGCGACACGGACACGTGACGACTTTATCTCGGGAATTGCTAAGATTACCTCGTGAAGTGGAACGTTTGTCGTAGTGATGTATCTATAATGTATTTATTGGTCAGCCACCGCGCTGTGCGCTTTGTATAAAGTCTCACTTAGTCTTTAAGGCCGTCACTTATTTTAAGTGTTAGTTAAGACGTCATTTTGTAAAATATTTTGTTGTTGTCGGCTGCGCTCGACTTTATTCGGAGTTTAAATTTTATTAAAACTATCATTAAGTGAAGTTCATAAAAGTAACGTAATATAATTGGGTTCCGATTAGATGAGTGGCGATCTATCGAGCATTTTTATTGTTAGTGTAAATTGTTATTTTGTTTTAAGTGTAGGTCTAAACGTAATTTAAAATTTGTAAATATATTTACTATCCATACGTACTAAATCTATAATTTGTTCACTTAGATAACAACTGTAGGCTACTATTAAAAGTGGGTCGAATGATAGTTCTGGAAATGTAAAAAGTGGCTAATTCCACTCATTATGATGATGCGGATTTAATTACATGAAAGAAAAAAAAACTGTGATTCTGACTTTTAACGTAGTATAAATAGGTAGTTACTTAGAATGCTATACAGTATGAAGAACGGTGCGTCCGGCGTAAGCTCCTTTAAACTTTTCGTGGTAAATATAAAAGCTTTTTCCTTTAGTTTACCTTTTTTCAATGGAATTGTATGCACGTTAATCTTTATGTGAAGGCTAACGTGCACTCAATAAATATTTCGGTAACATTTAAAGTAAATAATCGTCCGATCCATATACTATTCAATATGTGTGATGATTTAGTTTTAATTATGTATTGAATAAATGAACGATAATATGACAAACAGTAAGTGAACCGTGACCGTGACCGTGACCGTGAACCGCGACCGTGACCGTGACCGTGAACCGCCGTTGCACGAAACGTTCGGGTAATTCATTCCACATCAGTCCGCCTCGAGCGCTCCATCCCCGCTCGCGCCGCCCCTTATCCTTTTTATTTTAGTATACTTTGCTTTATTGTACGTTTTTGTTGTGCGTCTTCACCGTATTGTACTTCTCATAACTTTCATCGTCTGCATATCCTTTCAACGATTATATCTATTGTTCGGTTATTGTTGATTCTTCTGATCGGAATATCGCAATCTATAGATAGAAAAGTCGAACAATATCGTCGTTCGAGAAAAAGTAAAGTACAAAATATTTTATTAATTTTTTATGTATACAATTATAAAATGCAGCACAGCCATGATGTATGTATATTATTTTAAGGATTAAATATAAGTGTCTTAACGTGTATGGTTTGTCATGTTTCCGTCGCAAGCAGTTCTCGACTTAACTTTAAAGGAACACTAACGAACTCGTTACTTCGTCCATTAATTTTAAAAGTATAATTTATCTATAAATGGATGCCCAAATGTAGTACACCTATTATTTTTCCTTATAAAGGAATTCAATGTAAATAAATCTCAAAAATATAGCAATACACTATTTAAGACTTATAGTTAGAGACATATAGGCAAATAAAGCGACACACGAAAATAATAAAAAAGTATTTATAAAAATATATCTGTATTTATTCATATTTAGTTTGTTACAGGGATGTAATTATTTTTGGGCGACTAACTTTAACACAATTTAACATTTAATTTGAATGTAAATGTCTTACGCTCGATGAGTAATTGCATCCAATTTTCTTAGAAAAATGTCAATTATTAATATATATTTATATTCTTATAAATTTCCCATATTTTAAACGATTATTGTTTGTAGTGTAATCTAATGCAGACTTAATAGGCTTAAGATTAGATACGTGAGAAGTATAATATAGTTTTTTTTTAATATTGTGTAGTTTTTGTTGGTGATAATGTATCGATTCCACTCCGCTGTGCCTTAAGCAGTATATTATTATTATGAGAGTAATAATAATATCTTAAGACGCAACGTAGTTTGACTTTAAACTAGTGTTTGTTTATTTGCACGGATAATGTTGCGCGAGTGGGCATGTGGGGATGGAATAGCAATTGGGCGAGTGGCGGTCGGCTGCGGCCCGTGCTCACGTGTGCGAGTTATAGGGTTATTATAATATGTAAATGTAAAATAACATTTGATCTCAAGTGTGCAGCAAAAGTGAACGTGAGGACTAGAGTCTAGACTGTTGTCGCACGAGCCGCGCCCGAACTCGCTCGTCCTACTTAGCTGGTAGTATATCGAGAAGTAAGGAAATAAAAAATATTGTGATCATATTTCTACTGTAATTATAATGCTAGTATTTAGAGATAATTGTATATTTTGTACATATTGAAATAGTATTGTATCTTTACTTCCCATTATCCAAAACCCAGAACTCCTGCGTGTTATTTACCTCCTACCTACCAATACTATTAAAAAAAATAATAAATATCATGCGTTTTCATTTTACCTTTAACCCTTTTTATTTCTAAATAAATAAGACAACAAAAAAAGAACAACAAAAATAAATAAATGAAAAGGACACACATCACCGTAAATTACTAAAAAATCATAGAGTCCACAATGAATAACTATCGATCGGGGAGATAGATTGTTTAGTATTAGTATATTTATTACTTACTAGCTGTGCCAGCGACTTCGCCCGCGTAGAAAAGTGACTGGGCAGCATTTTTGAAAATGCCTAACCCGCGCCAACAAACGTTCAGCAAGTTTAACGTGATTCTTTAAATTGCTATAACTTTTTTATTTATCAACCGATTGACATGAATTAAACACTAAATGTTAAGTGAAGCTTACCACAATATATAATTGTAAAAATCTAGATAGGATAAGCCGTTTCTGAGATTAGCGTGCACAAACAAACAGACAAAAATTCCAAAAATCATTGTTTTGGCTTCTATTGCGTTAATAAAGGTCTATAATATTTTTCTCATATATCTTCCATGTACAGACAGCGAGTCGTTACGTTTTAATTATATGTATAGATTAAACCAATTATACTAATTTGTATAATAATCGTCAAAAATATTTAGCGATTGACGAGAATAGCTGCGCATCGTTAGAATCCCGCTCGTTGGTGCGAGAAAGACAACACGACTGGGACAACCAATCAACGCTCGCGCACATGACGATCACGCGCCCCGCGCACCGCACCGCGACCTAGATACCTTATTTTTGACTTCTGCGCAGGTTTTGTTAACCGCTAAAGGAAATTGACGATTACTATAGCAACGGGTTGCGCGGGTTAAATTATTGTACTCGCGGTTTTATCTTAGTGGAATTGATTCAAATTAGTGAAACAAATTTTATATTGTAATATACGGATAAAATTATTCTAGGCCACAGTAGTAATTAAAACAAACTCGCGATACATAAAAATACCACTTTATTTAACGTACTAATATTTAAAATTTTAAACAAGAATATACATAAAATATGATTTTTTGAAAATAGTATGTAAATAGCGCTTTTATAGTTCTGATGGGTTACAATTTTCTTTACATAACAAAAAAAGAAGGGATTGTATTTTTGTGTTTTTACAATACTTTGTGATGTTTCTTAGAACGCGTATTAGTTACGCGAGGAAGGCGTATTATATATACGTATATCATTATATACACTTCCCAAACAAACAACCAATATACCTAATTATCTGTTCCACTCAAACACTACAAATATATTTATTTCTAAATATTTTTGCGCAATTCATTATTTATTTAAAATCACTAATAGGAAGAAAGTAATGTTTAACATTACTTTAAAACAAGCAACTGAGAGGCAGTACTGAAAATAATTCTGGTACATTTCTTTATAGAAAGTTTTAGGGACTTAGGCTTTGTAGATTTTTGAAATACGTCATCGAATGATAAAGGTAGTTGACCTCTATTTTTCGTCCTATTAATCTGCATAGTTTTGTCAGACAAAATGATTATTTCTAATACACTACAATCAAAGTATACAATATAAATTGACATTCGTATTTTATAATAATTATAATATACTAATAAACGTAATGTTATAGATCTTTCAATATTATATGTAATATGTATTTAATACTATGTATGATGGAATTATCATAATAATTTTCTATAATCTGTTACTATTCAACAACATTTATACTTATTCTTCTACTCAAAAATTAACAACCTTGCTTCATCATAAGGCCAGCAAGTTTGAAAATTCTAAAGCAGCTGAGGGGATCTGTGTTGCTTTGTGATGTAGAGCTCGGCGGCTCTTGGAGCGTCGGCTGGGACACCACCGATGCATGAGACGGAGACTTGCTCTCGGATTTTTGTTTCTCCGGTGATTTACTGATTGCCGGAGATGTCATCCTGGTAGAAAATGGACTTTTATATTGATTTATCCAGACAATGAAAAAAAAACACATGAATATTATAAATTTTAAATGTTCTAAACATTTAAGCACACATAGGGACAGACAGAAGAAAGCTATTTAGTTTTATACTATGTAATGATATGATATAGGTACTACAATATTAATTGAAAGAATCTTTTTAAACGTATATGTTTTGTATTTGAGTGCATTTATACTTATATTATACCTGTAATATAATTAAAGATATCGTATTCAAGAAAATATGTCAAACGTGTATGTGAGATATGCTTTATGGGTCGCCATTGTTTAACTAACATTTCAACATTTAAAGGTACAGCTTAGTTACATTAGTCAAACCAAGTATTTTTTGCAAAATTATATGTTATATATCATGTAATATTATTGTTTTTTTGGTATATTTTATTTAAAATATTATTTTTTATAAAAGTTTAGATTAAAACTGAGTGCTAACGATGCAAATGTCATCGGAGCTTAAAGCGTCACACTGGGACGGAATAGCAGAGAATTTAGATTTTTGTCAAAGGGTCAACATTCCAAGACTATTGGTTAGGCTTTAGACTTAGCCTTCCGAGGCAACCCTCGGAAGGTTTATACAACAGTATACATACAAGCCACATATTACAATGTGATAGTCTTTGGCCAACTATCTAAGCGCTTAGTGCGCTCTGACCGACAGCAAAATCCTCTGTTCTTCTGTCCCGGCCTTAATCAAAATAATATGTACGATAGTGGCTGACCGTGACCGACTTAGTACAATCATTTTGTATTTGTTGTCATTCTTTTATACATTCGAGCTAAGCATACGAGTTTTTAGTGTTTTATAGCA
Organism: Eurema hecabe; assembly: GCA_026213755.1. Taxonomy (NCBI): domain Eukaryota; kingdom Metazoa; phylum Arthropoda; class Insecta; order Lepidoptera; family Pieridae; genus Terias; species Terias hecabe. The sequence continues at coordinate 5,200,407 of JADANM010005346.1, read as the reverse complement.
TATTGATTCCAATTTAATTTCGACGTGCTTTTTTTGACGTAACCTTTATTCAAACGGACTTAATAAATTAATTATATGGCAATGGGTATAAATAGCATTAAATGCTTAAATTAGTTACGAAAATATCACAAATACATTAAATAGTATTGCTGGAATGGCATAGAAAATAAATAAATAACTAATGAAAATACACTGCGACCTAGCGGCTCGGATGGATTATCGTTGACCTAGTTAACTCTTAGTATCACCATAAATTGTGTTACGAAAAATTCTATGATATTTAGGTAATAGCTCGATAGAGTTGCGTCGCGCGTCGGCGGGACGCGACCTAGATATAATATGTATTAAATATAAATATAGGTACATACTACATTTAATGTGGAGTTATTAGTTATTACTAAATGACCGGTGCAGTAGTAATATTTAACATGTGGTTTAGTAGAAAACTTTTACCAAAAAATTATTAATAAAACTTACGTTAATAAACACTCCTGAGTATATTTATTTTAAATGATTTAACTAATATATAAAATACGTTATAATGTTCACATAGAATAAGTTTTTAGCAATAACCGCGAAACGTCCGAGCGACACTACAGATGAAGTCTTTTTGAAGCTGTGTTGTGTTACGTTGTACGAGTACGTACTACGTAGGCGGTAGGATGTCTGCTGTGAGCCTGTGCACCACGGGCCACGGCTCGCTCTGATTGCGGCATTATTTTGAGAAACTGTTTGTTAAAAGTGTCGTTGTTACGATGCGTTTGTTTACAGCTTGTACGCGACCTAAACAGTCGATCTCACTGTTTAGTTTCAATTTAAAAATTAAAAAGTTCTAACCTACGCAATATGCGGACGCTGTATGTTGTCCTCATATTCATTTTAGTACATATACGATAGTAGGTCCGTATGTTACACAATATATCCGACTATCAAGTATTTTTAAAGTAGACCTTAAAAGTTAGTTAACATGTATGGTTAGGTAGGTACATGCTATAGAGAAATAAGAAACCGGTTGGGAGCTGGCTGACAGGTGCGTCTATTAAAAATAATAGATATTTTAAATTGATCACATTGAATATATGTATATGGACCTACCATAAAAAATTACTATATTTAAATATACAGAGTTTTAACAAAACTATTTCGTTTAAGATACTTTAAAAATTTTAATAGTCATACCTGAATAGTGATCTTGAAAGTAGTTAGAATATCAAACAACGTTTGTCTTCAAAACAAACACTCGAATAGGGTCATAAATGATATGGATGCGAGCACTCTGGAGGATTTTAAGGGTAAAAGTGTCGCATTACCCGCCATTGCGGGTCACTCTACTGCGCACTGCGCATACTCTGATATCTTCGACCCTTTCAGTTCCGAACAATGAATGACATGACGTAATGTTCAATTCATATAATTATTTACTATAAATTAATTTGATATTGAATTACAATTATTTTGTTAAGTTTAGTTGTTAAATCCCGTATCCTGTTAAATACTTATCTACAGTCAGTTTCTTATACACTTCTTTCTTTGCTTAAAACAAGTTTACGTTTTAGATTTATTTTGAGTATTGAGATTACCTTTTTTTAACTAAATTATCATTATCATTCGCATTGTAACTAACTTATTTGTAATTCTGGTACTATCATGTAATAATATCGCATAAAGTTTAGTTTAAATCCGTTTAGTGGTTAGTACTTTTTGCGTAAACGA